>APFE030470302.1:363223-374820 GCA_000404065.3 Pinus taeda | reverse complement strand
TGATTAGTGTCCTCTCTCTGATAGTTCCTACTTCCACTTGGAGAATGATGATCTCTTACTCATCCCTAGTCGAAAACAGAGAGGCAAGTGTCAGAGGGGAAACTTCTGGAAGATTCCATGATATTCCACCTCGCATTTTGTCCCTGCCATTTGTCGATTCCTGACCATCACACCCTACAGAGGAGAAATTCAGTATGCATCGTACCTTGTACACTGGGAAGGTGATATGCATCGCACCCTTTGTACTGGGTTTCCAGTATGGTCCATTTTTGACCATTTATGAGCAATTTTTAGTGGAGAACTTCTGGGAGATGATGTAATCAAATGACCTTGCTCCTTTAGGCAGTGAAGCAACACTTTTAGGGACTTATGAGCCCTCAATTTATGGACATTTATGATTGGGGTTGAAGTGTCCAAAAAGTTCTATAACAATACCCATTTGAGACTAGAGTGCAGGGACAATGTACTATTTGTTTTAGATTTTTCTGAGTTGCATTGATAGTCCATGCAATTAGGAACTAATCCTTGAGGGATTACGCTATTTTTAGAGGCTTTATTTCCCTTTAAAGACAAGCTATCCTCCATAGGAATTATGCATTGGAATAGAGACTTGGAGAGGTTGTGAAGAGGCTAAAATTTTGGCTTGAGCTTGCTTATGAGTTGGAGATTGAATTTGTTGAGTGTTGGGATTGTTCTAGAGAGAAAAGGCATTGTAATTTCATCTTGATTTTCTGGATTCAGAGAAAATAGATAGTGGGGTTTTGAGCTATGGCTTTCCTTATATATTTATTGTGTTATGTGCCTTTGATTCTCTTCCTGTATTGATTATTGTTTACTCGATGTTTATGGGTTTCCGCTATAAAGAGTAGAAGTAGATTCTTGTCTCTTGATTTAGAAAATTGTATTATCTTGTGAATCTACAAGATTTTCTACATGGTAGTAGAGCTAAGAACAATGCACTAGAGGATATTTCGAAGTTTTGAGTTTTTGGGTTACAGGTGAAAGTCGAATTTTCAATACATACTTCAGGATCGGCAGATGGTCTTCCATGGGTTGAGGCTTGAGTGGAAGGAAACTCAAATTTCATAGCCTGGAGGGACAGGATGGAGGCTGTGCTAGAGGACAATGGCTTGAAGGAATTTGTTGAACAAGCAATTCCTAAGCTAACAGCTACTGATGCACAAAACTTGGTTTAGTGGAAGAAGTGTGTGGCGAAGGCAAGGCGATAATCCTTGAGGGAGTTTGAGATCATATTGTCTCAAGTATCCATGGAAAGGAAACCCCACATGCTATGTGGAAAACATTGACGAACGTGTATCAGAATTGCAGTGATAAAAGGAAGTTGGCACTCAAGGATAAACTTCATAAAATCAAGATGGAGAAAGCCAAGACGATTCCAAAGTACTTGACCAAGTTCACTCAATGTCAGGATGAACTTGGAAGTGTTGGAATCACAGTTTCCAAGGAGGATATGGTGAGCCTTTCTCTTCTTGGACTCCCAAAGAGTTGGCATAGTTATCAGGACTCTGTCAATGGTCGGTCGAAGCTGCTAGATTGGGAACGACTATTGTCGGATTTGATGTAGGATGTGATCAGGAGGAACACCAGGGATGGCTCTTCATCAAAGACTGATGATGAAGAGAAATGTGCGTTAGCGATTAAGGCGAGGAAGGGGAAAGGTAAAATTTCCCATTCCAAATCAGATTCTTATCATGGAGGTAAGAAGAAGGACATGCTGAAATTTAAATGCTTTAATTGTCACAAGATGGGTGCAATAACTAGGGTTGATGCAATGGTGGAGGAGTAAGACTCCATAGTTTGAAACAATGTTTGGGATGTGGTCCCGAGACCGGAGGACAAGTCAGTTGTGAGCTCCCATTGGATTTACAAGGTAAAGCAAGCTACATATGGTAGTGTGGAGAAGCATAAGGCCAGATTTGTGACCCGTGGCTTTTCACAGGTAGAGGGGATTGACTATGATGAGTCATTTTCTCCTATTGCAAGGTACTCGTCAATTACATATATTTTGGAACTATCAGCACAAATGGGTTGGAAGATCCATCAGATGGATGTGAAGACTACCTTCCTCAATGGAATGATTGAGGAAGAAGTGTACATAGAGTAGCCCAAAGGTTTTCAAACCTTGTACCGTGAGTCGCATGTGTGCCGACTCAAGAGAGAATTGTATGGGCTGAAGCAAGTACCCCATGCTTAGTACACCAGGATATATAGCTACTTCACTAGGTTGGGCTTCACGAAGAGTGAAGTGGATGCGAACCTATGTCACATAGTGGTAGAAGGTAAGTTGTTGATCATTGTACTTTATTTATATGAGGTCATACTGACAGGTGATGAGAAGCTCATCAAATATTGTAAGGAGGACCTTGCAAGAGAGTTTGATATGAAGGACATGGGGCTCATGCATTACTTTCTTAGCATGGAGGTATGGAAGGGATATGGGGAGTTTTTTGTATCTCAAAGCAAGTATGGCAATGAGATACTAAGGAGATTCGACATGGAGGGGAGTAAACCCATGGAGACTCCTCTAGTTGGTAACTGGAGGAAGGAGGATTCTACTTGAGCGGAAGTAGTGAAAGCTACTATTTGTAGGCAACTTGTCAGCTCACTCATGTACTTGGTGAACACATGATCAAATATGTTCTATGTAGTTAACCAACTTAGTCAAGCGATAGTTAGGCCTACCAAGATGTATTGGAAGGAAGGAAAGCATGTATTGAGATACCTCAGAGGAACTACTCAGTTTGAGTTATGGTACAGACAGACAAAGGGAGTGAAGCTTCAAGGCTTCACCAATGCACATTTGGTAGGGAGTCCATTCGACAGGAAGAGCACATCAAGAGGGATCTTTAGTATTGGGTCAACGACAATTTCTTGGTACAATAGGAAATAGAGATCGGTTGCACTTAGTTCGACAGAGGCAAAGTACATGGATGAAAGTCAGGCAACATGTGAGACTATCTGGATGAGGAAGATCCTGGTTGGTTTGTTTGGTCAGTAGATGGATCCAACAATGATTTACTATGATAATCAGATTAATTGTATCAAACTCTTTGAAAATCCAGTTCTTCATGATTTGTCTAAGCATATTTATATCCAGTATCATCATCTCAGAGATTGTGTATTGAGGCAGATCATGTTTTTACATTACATTCCCACGGAGGAGCAAGATGCTGACATATTGACAAAGGCATTGTCAAGATGTAAATTCAAGTTTCACAGAGATAGGTGCGGGGTAGTTGATAATCCCTTTCTTGTTGAGAGGGAGTGTTGAGAAATGGCAACAAGAAATTCCAATTTAATTTATCCTTGAATTAAACTGGAAATTAAATTCGAATTCTATTCTCATAACAACTTAAAAGAATTAAATTAAGTTTATTAAACTTACTTAACTTAGGAAATTCGAGTTGGAATTATTTATGTGGTCATGTGTATGTTCTCCTTACTTTGTAGGAGTCTAGTGTGAGTTAATTGTGAGTTGTAAAATAGAAGACTTAGTTTCATGAGTGATTTCAGTTAAATTAGTTCTCAAACTAATTAAGAGAACTAATAGTGAGTTAACAATCAATGGTGACACTAATGAACTCCACGAGTGCTACTCTAGTTGACTGAATATTTACTCATCAGAAACTCATGCATGTCGATTATGAGAAATACCCAGTTGAGACTAGAGTGCAGGGAGATTGCACTATTTGTTTTAGATTTTTCTAAGTTGCACTGATAGTGCATGCAATCAAGAACTAATCCTTGAGGGATTGCGCTATTTTTAGAGGCTTTATTTCCCTTTAAATACAAGCTATCCTCCATAGGAATTATGCATTGGAATAGAGAATTGGAGAGCTTGTGAAGAGGCTAATATCTGGGCTTGAGCTTGCTTATGAGTTGGAGATTGAATTTGTTAAGTGCTAGGATTGTTCTAGAGAGAACAAGCATTGTAATTTCATCTTGATTTTCTGGATTAATACAAAACAGATAGTGGGGTTTTGAGTTGTGGATTTCCCCAGATATTTATTGTGTTATGCACCTTTGATTCTCTTCCTCTATTGATTATTGTTTGCTCGATGTTTATGGGCTTCCGATGTAAAGAGTAGAAGTAGGTTCTTGTCTCTTGCTTTAGAAAATAGCATTAGCTTGGGAATCTACAGGATTTTCTACACTAAAGACTCCTCATCTCTAAGCCATATGGAGGTAGATAGAAGAGCATTCTCAAGAAGACACATAGCAAGAAGCAACAAGAATGAATTGACATTTCCATGTCATCGATGTCATGTCATGTCATGTCACAAGTCACCATGCACCACATCACTTTTGTGAATTATATAAATTCTTACTCAAAATGTATTGTAAAGTGGAAGTCCAAAGGACACGTACAGAATATGAAGAGTCATGTAAAGTCGAAAAGTCATAGGAAATCAAACAATCATGAGGGTAGTCAAAGAGTCACAAGGGAGGCGAAACATCATCCCATTGGTTATATATACACCCTCATTGTATGATCAAAGGAATTTCCACCTTGACTCCTCCTGCAAGGAATCAGAGAGACAAGCTAGTTCTTTTGGGGAGCAAGTAGTGGCTCCAATGCTCCACTATTGGAGCTAGTTGTGTTCGTTGTATACATGTGTCTTGGGACATTTACTTAATATCTAAATCCAGATGGCCAACACATTATTCATGCATGGATTATGAATGTTTGTAAGATTGTTCCTTGAATGTTTATGATTCAAATTTGTTTTGACATGTACAAAAGTAGTTAAACTATTTTAGTTATTTTAGTGCTTATCATATTGAGAATGTGCTAGAGTGGTTGCAATGCCCATTGCATTTTTGTGGACTATTCCACTGGATGTTAGACATATATCTCTCATTGTGTGTGTTTCTACCAGAGTGGTACTATTTTTTTTTTGGTTGATAAGTGGGTGAATCCTAAAAATCACTCTTAACCTGTGGCTGAGAGGCCACAACTCAAGGGCGTCTAAGCCGTCAAAGTCACACGGGGATCGCACCCAGCCTGAGTTGCACTAGCGGAAACCAAGTTGGATTTTTGGTATCAGTGAGACTAGAACCGATGACCTTTGCTTATAGAGTGCCTTAACAACGCTCTCCCTCACCAACTGTTCTATATCTCTTTGATTACCAGAGTGGTACTATTACCCCTCTCTTAGAGGCTCATTTTATTTTCCTTGTATATTAGAAGAACCTTGACACACCTACAACTAAACACTCACTAAGCACACTTACTTGCTTTTCGAAGGCAAACATGCGTTCCTCTCTCTCTCTCTCTCTCTTGCTGATAGTTAAAGCCAAGGAAAATATTTAAGAAAATAGAAATCGAGTTGTATTTCAGATGTGGCTCTTATCCCAAATGATGTGAGATCTAGTTGGGACCACATATCGAGGAGACCCCTTGAATACTGGAAGGTCCAACACTAAATTTTTTTATGGTGCTAGAAGGAGGGTAGGCAGATTTTTATGGTTGATAACCTCACAAAACCTCACCATACTTCTTCTAGTCAAGGCAACAATATTCCCAACACCACCCATTCTCATATTCCTGAAGTTGGCAGATCTTCTCAGCCCGGTCTTGAACAAACCTATGAAATCTCTTACGAGCACATCTAGACCATCCGACCTATACCCCGTAAGTTTGCAAAGGCTATTGGATTGATCCCTAAAGTACACAATCTTCCTTATTTTCCAAAGAAGAACGCAACCACTCCTAATGGGAAAGTGGTTTCGACAATCGAAGACCTAATTCTCATCATCCTTGAAGAGCTATTAAAGACTACAGAAAGGGTAGATAAACCAAAGCAGCCTCCATATTTTAATGGAGGTGACGTGGACAACATTGTACTCTTAGACGATACTTTTTGCGGGTTAGATGGTGAATAAGAAGAGGAAGAAGATCCATCAGATTATGACAAAGAGGAGGAGCATAAAGACATAGATATGGCAGACCAAGGTCTGGATTGGATGAATTAGGGCTCACTTGCTCTATCAGGTGTGTTAAAACAGATGTCGAGGCACTTGGAGAAGTTGTTAATGAAGTATGACCCTGACAAAGCTATGAAAGTGGAGGACCATTTAGACAACTTCTACCTGCATCTTCAAATGCTTGAGGTACGTTATGACGATGTTGTATGTAGACTTTCCCCTTGTACCTTAGATGGTAGAGCAACTGTATGGTATCACAATATCCCTCCAAATTCAATCAAGAATTGGAAGAAGTTTAAGACGTTGTTTCTTGTAAATTTTGTCGATGAAAAAAACCCCTGTCATGTTATTGAAAGAGTTGGGAAATTTGAAGATGAAGAAGAAAGAGAAAGTTAAATATTTTAATAAGAGGTTCAATAATTTATTGGACAATTTTCCTATAGATGCGAAACCTCATTAATCCATAACTATTGATTACTATACTTTTTCCTTATCGAAAAGCATCGCATAGTTCATGAAGAGATTTGCGAAAGTGACTCTAGTAAAGAATTATGAAGAATCAATTGCAGTTGAAAATGACTTATGTGAGATTGGAGTCATCGTGGATGATGAATCATCAAAGGACTCCAAATACATGGGCAAAATGGCTCAGGCCTCCTTAGGTAAGGCCAAAGAAAAAGAATCTACCGATCTTGAGAGCTTGACCCGCACCATCAATTCTTTGTCCAATGAGTTGACAGAATTAAAACATAGGTCAAGAAAGGTGACTATAAGAAACAACCCTCATATATTAAACTTTCTAAGAAGGGTTGCCAATCTGACAACAACAATAATCAACCAGCTAAGTCTGTGCAAAGAATGAACATCGTGTTGAATGTTGAAAGTATGGGCATGGATCAATAATGTTCATTTCATCAAGAATATCACTTAGAAAAGATGTTCCCATAATAGAACCACAACATGAATGCTTTAGCCGTGCATTTCATTGATATAGTACTTTCAGATAAATAGATAGAGCCTACAGAAGAGGAGGAAGAAACTGCTGCAACTGAAGAAACCGCGACTGTTGGGCACACAATAAACACACTCAGTTGTGTATACACAACTGAAAAGAAAATTTCTGAAAGGAATCAACTAAGTGAGGAACTGATTCAAAAGAAGAATGGTGGATATAACTTAATAAGCCAAGGTCTAGTTTCCGAACCAGAGTTGACAAGCAATAAACTAAAAGAACATTTGTTAAGATAGATCACACCGTTGGTCAACTAAGTGCAGAACACTTGGAGCAAGTCTGGAAACACTGCTACAACAAAGATACTTCCACTAATGGAAAAAGCAAGCCCATCACTCTGGAAGTATCAATCAAGTTAATCCTTTAGACACTTCGGCGATTCCCACTGCGCTTAATTATAATATAATCGAAGACATGAAGAAAATTTGCACTAACATTTCACTCTTTGAACTTACAAGAATCACAAGCCAATAGGAATTGCTCATCCATGCTCTTGAATAATCTGATTCAGGTAATAATGATTCTTCACAAAAGGGATCTGGAAAGTCTTCTGGTCCCATAAATCAATACTTAATGCATTAGAAGCTATCACACTATGCCCTCTATTTTTGTTAACGCTTGAATTTTTTAATTACAATGTACAAAATTGCCTAGTTGATTCTGGTGCATTTGTAAATGTAATGCCTCTATCTATAGCTAAGAAAATCAATGAAAAATGGGAAAAAAAAATATGTATAGATATTTTAGTTGGACAGGATTCTCGTTCGATCAACGAGTTCAATAGTGTATAAATATAGTAATGATGGAAATTCTAGAAGCATATGGTGTATTGTTGAGCAAAGAAAGGTCCAAAAAATTATAGGGCCATTTTACTACCGATTGGTCACATTTATGGCTTCCATAAAAGGGTAGAAATAAGGAAATTCAGGTGAAATCATAACCTTAAATGAAGCATACTATCACATCCTTCGAGGGGAAAAATGAACTAGTTGCTTTCACATATCTAATCTTTGGTAATTGCTTCTTGGAGACTGAACCAGTGGCTACCTTTCTCAGCCTTCCCCGATCCCATTAGACACATAGTTAGAACTACTTCCTACTCCAACTAGCGGAAATGGCATTTGTATAGTACATAGTAGTAGTAGTGGTAGTGTAGGGCATAGTTCTTGTACACATAATGTTTGGACTTTGTATTTTGATGGTTCAAAGACAGGAGGGCTCTGGAGATGGTTGCGTTTTAGTAGACCCGCAATAGAGAAAACACTTGATCTCAGGCCACTTGGAATTTGAGTGCACAAATAACAGGATGGAATATGAGGCACTGATCTTGGGCTTACAAAAGGCCATTGACCTCAATTTTGGGTTTCTTAAAGAAATTGGTGACTCTAAAATTGTCATATGATAGGTACATATTACTATACACCATGTGTCACCTCATTTGAAATGTTATCAACAAGAGGTATGGCATTTTATTTCTCATTTCCAAGCTTTTAATATCATATATGTTCCTATAATGCATAACACAACTACATATGCATCAGCAAATGCTGCTGCTAGGTTGTCACCACTTAGGGATGATTTTTTTGTTGAAATTCTTTACAAACCATCCATCCCTGACAATATGAATAATTTATGCATTTCTAATGATGAACAACAAATATTACACTTTATGGCGAACACTAATGTATTCAAATATGCAGCTATCGATGAAGACGAGCACGAAAGAGTGTTACCAGATGAAACTCATGTAAATAGAGAGAATCCCATTCTGAAAGGCACGGTATCATTAGAAATGTTGTATAACTTGAAAAATCACTTTAGAGAGCCAGTCAACGCAAAAACCCACAATTCAATGTTGTCGCATGAAAAGATAAATCTTGGAGCAAAGAAAGATCCAAAGTTTGTCAATATCGGTACTTGTTGTACACCATAAGAGAGACAAGATTTCATCCACTTATTCAAGCATTAACTAGATGCGTTCGCATGGACATATGACGAGCTCAAAAATTACGACACATGAATAATCGAGCATGTTATCCTGATGAAGGAAGAGTCCAAGCATTTTCAGAAAAAGTTGCGAAAGGTACATTCGATGCTTGGGCCCCTGATCCAAAAGGACTGAGAAAGTTGTTGGAAGCTCATATCATATACAAGGTGTGACATTCAACTTGGGTATCTAATCTGGTCCCAGTGAGGAAGAAGTCCAGGGAAATCCACTTGTGTGTTGATTTTAGAAATTTGAATAATGCCTCGGACAAAGACAACTACCTTGTGATGTATGTGGAACATATAATGCAAACAATTTCAGGTTCAAAGATGTTTTCTTTGCTTGATGGTTATTTTGGATACAACTAGGTTATGATCTACGAGCCCGACAAACTAAAAACTACATTCTAAACTAAGCGGGGCACGTTTGCATTCAGAAGAATGCCTTTTGGGCTAGTCAATGTTGGTGCGACCTTTCAACATGAAATGGACATTGTATTTCACGGACTAATTGAACAGAGCATAGTGGTGTATCTTGATGATGTCACAATGTTTTCAAAGAAAAGGTCCAACCACCTACACCACTTGAATAAAATCTTTGAGCGACATCGAAAATACATCATATCACTTAACCCTAAGAAGAGTATTTTTTAATGTTCGAGGGAAATCTCTTGGGCCACAATATCGTGAAAAGTGGGATTAAGGTAGACCTGAAAAGGCTCAAAACTATTACACAGATTCCGTTCCTAGTCAACAAAAAAGTTATGAAGTCTTTCCTAGGGAAAATCAACTTCTCTACAAGTTCATCTCTGATTACACTCAAATTGTCAAATCCATGCAGGAGATGGTAAGGAAGGATGTAATATACAAGTGGGATAAAAGGGAAAATGATGTTTTTTCCCTATCAAGCAAGCTATCACAAAGGAACCAACCTTGTACAACCCAAATTTAAATAAATATTTTCTGCTCTACACCTTCACTTCTGATACTTCTCTCACCACTATGCTTACACAAAAAGATGATTAGAACAATGAGCGGCGAATATCTTTTACAAGTGCCAACCTACAAGGACCCGAACTTAACTGTCCCACCATTTATAAACATACATATGTAATATACAAGGAGGTGAATCACTTTCGGCCCTATCTCTTGAAGAATCATTGCATTATCTTTGCGTTGCACCCAAGGGTCAAATTGTTGCTTGTTCAACAAGAGTTGGGTGAGAGAAGAGCGAACTGGATGACTAATTTGCAAGAGTATGACTTAGAATTCAAACTAGTTCACACCATTAGGGACCACAATTTATGTTGGCTAGTAGTAGAAGTGGTGGATGTAAAAGAAGATGATCCATCTGGTTGGGAGCAAGAAATTGAAATGTTTAATGTTGAGTGAGATTCCCCAACTTCTACCTCTAACTCTTGGTACATGGATGTGCGAAAATATCTTGAGCATGGAACTTTTCCCTCTCACTTATCCACACAGCCGAAGAGGGTAGTCAAATTGAAAGCATTATCTTACTAGTTGGTGCATGGGGTGCTTTTCAGAAAGCACCATAACAGAGTATTTCTCAGATCCTTAGACGTGCAAAATTCAGAGAAAGTATTTGTTGGGTCCCCATAATACTAGTGATTACCCCATTACTGTTGTAGTTGTACCCCTTATTAATATTGTTGTGCCCCTATTGTGCCCATATTGTTACTATTGTGCCCCATAGAAGGCCCACTATTTGTTATTATTGTGCCCTACATTATTTATTGTTATGTAGGCTCTGATTATGTTATGACCCCTTAGACTCCTATATATAGAAAGGAGGTCTTTTCATTTGTATCATCCAAGAATTGTTCATTTATGTAATGTAAAGGAGGTTGCCCCCTCGAAGAAGCTGAATTATAAGGCGTTGATCTATCTTTTCTTGAGCTGGTTTCATAACATTTGGTATCAGAGCTTTGGATTCTAGGGTTTCGCTGCTCCAAACAGGTCATCATGGCATTTTCTCTATAGCTTTTTTTTGGCGATGTTTCAGAAGTTGAAAAAAAACCTATTTGAGAAGACATCGCGCTAAATCTTGGGTCCGAATTTTAGAGCATTTTGCGCTATAATTGCGGAGATATGATCTGAGGAAGTTGGTCTTTTTGCAGACTCCTGAATTATATTCCAAACAGGTGACCTGGGGAAAATCGTCATAAATTTTTCTCTGAGCATTGGATTGAAATTTCGTAAAAAGTTTCAGAAAGAGGACAGACTGTAGTTTCTTCTATATATTTTTCAGAGCCAGAGTTCAAAACAGTGACTCGTGGAACGTCATACAAGTTCGCTCTACTGAATTAGTCTATAATCAAGTCACTGTGGGATATTTGGCATAACTCTTCATTGGAGAATCCAATTGGGGTCAGACTGGTGGCATTGGAAAGAGGACATAGAGGGCTACCGCAGGTCACAATTTCATAACTAGATGATCCGAAATTACAGAGATACATCGGAGGCAATATCGAGCTCCTACAAAGTGAAAAAAGGTGTGTATATTTTTTAAATGTTTGCTTAAGCTTGGTTTGAAAATTTATTTTGAAGGAATTCAAAGGGCATATTGAAGCATTATTATCAGTAATTGATGCCCTGAAGAAAGAAAATGGAAACACCTAGTAGGCGACCT
>APFE030470302.1:332080-360543 GCA_000404065.3 Pinus taeda | reverse complement strand
AGGAGGTTTCCCCCTCGAAGAGGCTGAATTCTAAGGTGTTGATCTATCTTTTCTATCTTTTCTTGAGCTGGTTTCATAACAGTATTACGCGATCTCCACGATGGACCAGTGGGGGGACACTTTGTGGGTGACACAACAATTCATAAGCTTATGCAAGCCAACTTTTATTGGTCCACATTATTCAAATATGCTCACGCTAATCTGAAATGATCATAAACTAAAATTTATGTAGAATTAATTAACCATTAAAGATTTGAATGATAACTGAAAGCACAAAAATCGAGGTAAATTTCTTGAGAAGAACACTTTATGACAATTGATCAAACATATAAATGATGCATAATGGAAGTGAAAACAGTAAAAACACAGTGATACCAGACAACAAAATTGATGATGGAGTTCGTCCCTAATGTATTATGTCTTCGGGTCCACTTTCAAGATGGGCGACCTTTTTTATTAGGAATGAAAATAAGGTGTTGATTACACAGAGAATTTATCAATCTAAATGTGCATGCAGTCACTTCTAATCACTATCATTAGGTAGCTCTCTAAACCATCTTTCCAATGCTGCTTACGGTTCCTAATTCTGGTTCCGGATACTCCCATAACACTGAAAACAAAACTGCCTATGACCTTAAGAACCTGCAAACAAAATATCAAAACCACTTTAATCTCTTCAAAGAAGCAAGCCTGCCTTTTAAAGGCCTCCAGGTTCATGAAAGCCACCTTGGCTGAATTCAGGGTGAATTTGGTTACCTCAGGATGAGTTTACACACTCGGTCTTGTGGTTAACTGACACCTAGGATAGGGTTTCATGGTGGTGGAATTAGTTCCAATGATAAACTGTTTGAAAAACCCCATTTTAAACCATATATTAACTCCACAACTACTGGCGGTCAGACTAACCGGGCGAAGGTTAAAACAGTTGCATGTGACCAGTCGTAGTCTAACTGTAGGCTGCCACCTCTGCAGTTTCTCCCGACAGTTCTGGCGACGGTTGCACTAAATGTTTGCATGTGACTATGATTCGACAGTTATCCTCCACTGTTAATGTGAATTTTCCATTGCAAACGCTAACTCTCAATTAACATATCCGCTGTCTATTCACATGGACATGTCTGTGGTTTCTCTGCTGCGGTGAGGACTCGCGGTTTGATGCCGCGGTTTTCTCTAACCTCCAGTTCATTCACATGTGAGACTCCTCCGATGCAGTTTGGTTGCCAGTTTAGGTGGCGGTCAACTGACTGTGCTTAACCTCCGATGGTTATATTTACTGTGATCAGATGTCCTTTTTTTTGGTCTCCAAGCTCGACGGTTAGGACTATGTTATTACAATTTGTAATGTATTTCAATGCTTAACATTAGGCCGAGAGCTTTAGGTTAGGACTTTAGGTTTTTAGGGCTGGGTTTAGCATAGTTTTGTATTGTGAATTAGGGTTTTGATATATGGTTTAGAGCTTAGGGTTAGGTTGAGTTTTAGGATTAGATGTAGATTAGGGTTTAGGTCTTTCATGAAACTTTTCAACCCTTTTTTACAATCTTTTCGTCACTAAGCGACATTACTGACATTTGTCGCATGATGACAAACTTGTCGAAAATGCGACATACCACCATATACATTGTGAACACCAGCTACCCTTTGCGATGACAATCCATATCAAACCTTTGCCATGGATGACATCCATATCGACACCAAATCTTGTGAGTCAAACAACATGACACATGTCGTCGACCATTCCTGGTGGAACTGTCAATGAACTCAGGTCGACAACCAGATACAACCCATATCAATTGAATGCCATGAAAACCATAAACATTACCTGAACAACCTGATCCATAACCAACACTGTCGAAGATGAACTGAAGTGATGACAACAATGAACACTGATGACGACACTTGAACACCTGTGCAACTAACTCAATGAAATCCTCTTGAATCATTCCTCTCCACTTGAAAGCTTTTGGACCACAAAAGTTTTACTAAATAATTTGTCGATGAGGGTAGAACTCCCTCTCTTTCCACCTTGACCTGACGATGTACCAATACATTCGATCAAGCACCTGCAAGTGATGGCCCTGATGATGCTAACCATGGTGCTTTTTGAGTCGGTGACCTTTTTCATCCATCTGTAGTATAAATGACTTGCGATGATGGGAAAACAACCTGTTATCAACATGGCAATTGAATTCTTTCCACGAAGAATCATGAGTTAGTGATTCACAATATTTGAAAACAATCTCTATTGGATGTTGTTTAATACCATCAACATGTATAAACAATCTATTTTACTGAATAACAAAGACAATAAAAGATTTTCTTGACATCAAACCAACTACTTGAATTGACATACTTTCCTGATTCCTATTTACTAAGTGAACTTGCTGAAATGAACCTATCTAACTGTAGGGTGAAATTTATTGCAACTTAGTTTGATTCTGAAAGTAATGATTTAGCTGTTGATTAGTTTGAATCACTTTTCCTTCATTTATTACATGATGTTTCCATTGATTAGCACTTTCCCCTGATGCATAAGTTTCCCTTAGCTATATTGGATGCTTTGATAATTCTTTAGAAAAAGGCTTTGGTATGAAAACAAATAGGCTTCCTCTCCACTTGAAAAGAGGTTTCCAAACTGTTCGAGACATGACATGGCGACAATACAAGATAAATCGAACACTGACTTTCCCCAATACTGACCTGTATCCCTGTAGCTGTTAAGTTCCAAAATTAAATTGATTTGATTCATTTTGACATTAGGAAGAGGAGCTTTAGGCACAAAATGTAATTCATTTTGTAATCCCTCCTTATGAATAAGATGTTTGGTTTTACATAGAACTGAACAAGTTTCTATCTCTTTAATCAAACCATATTTAAGCTGAGTTGCATAACTTAAACAAGAATCATGTTGTTTGTTAGGTTGATCCTTTACACACATGATTACAAACCGCTTGTTTGAACTTATTAATCACTTCATTTGATTAACATTAACTGAATTCAAGTGATTTTTGTTTTGATGTGTCCTGACAATAAATTCAACCCCATCTTTCTTAAGGTGATATTTATGTTCTCTCCTGTAAAATATTGCATCACGATCATAAAGATAAGGACTTCCTAAGACAACTCCACATATGTCTACTGGAACCACATCTAATTCCACTTCATCAATGTAATTAGCTGTTATGGAAAATCTTAATCGACACTGTTTGTTGACCTTTATTTGAGTTGATTTATTTAGCCATCCTAATGGGTAAGGTCTTGGATGATTCTGTGTTTCCAAACCCAAACTTTTATCTAAATATTCAGAGATTAAATTCGCCCGTGATCCACTGTCAAACATTGTGTCTATCTTTGTATGCCTAGAATTTATCCTTATGCTAAACAATTCAACTCTTTTATCCTCATGTGAAGGATTTATGTTTGAAGAAGATGCAATAGTTTTCAAACTTGAACCAGTGTCAGAAGTTTTACTTGTCGTAACCATGGCGGTTATCCTCCTTTCATCACCTGAATTTGAACCTAGATCCTGCTGGACTGCTGCAATGGCCTTCTTTTCATTCTTCTCCTTAATGAAATTTTTGGGCTTAAGTTCTAAATCAAGTTTCCAACACTTTGATTCATCATGACCGATTCTCTGGCAATGAGAAAAAGTAGGTCTTTCTTTTTGAACGATCGCTTATTTCTTTCTCTTCGAGTTGTTCTTCCCCTTACTGTCATTGGAATCTTTGGTTTCCAACTCTTTGGATCACTGCGATGAAAACTTGAATGGTCTGCCCCTTGATTCAAAATGTATGTCATGAACACAAACCTCATCAAAATCATCAATATTAAACATCAATAATGTATGCTCCAACTATGAATTTA
Source organism: Pinus taeda (assembly GCA_000404065.3). NCBI lineage: Eukaryota > Viridiplantae > Streptophyta > Pinopsida > Pinales > Pinaceae > Pinus > Pinus taeda. Next base: position 356,681 of record APFE030470302.1, on the reverse strand, counting down.
AACTGCCGATGTATTTTAACAAAGTTTCATGTGTATCTAATGAAATACAAAGCGCCAATGCTTTCTTTCTCCCTGAGTAAACTCCTGAACACCCTGCCCTTTACCTTGCATCAGATGTTGCCAATCAATAACAACTTGCTGCATGTATCCTAAAGGATAAAATTGTTTCCTAATAGCTTTTAAAAACTTAGACCATGACGAGATGACTTTTCCTTTACGCTTTACATCTATATGAGTTTTACTTTCCCACCAGATTAAAGCTATCCCCCCCATTCTAAGTGTAGCTAGCTGAATTTTAGTTTTATCACTAGCAATGTTCTAAATGCGACAATACACTTCTAACTACTTAATCCAATTATCTAGTTTTTCAGGGTTCATTTCACCATCATAAAAAGGTAACTCAAATTTAACATCAAGTTAAAAAAAAGATGTTTTGTTAGGTTTGTTTTCTGTTTTAGATTCAACACTAGAAGAATAAGAAGAAGATGATGGAGTTGATGGAGGTGGAGGTGGTTTATTAGTCTTCCCTTTACCTTTGTCCTTCTTCGATGCCTTTGAAGAAGAAGCTGCATCACTCACCTTCTTGTCTTTGTACAATTCTCCCAACATTTGTTGCATAGATAAGAATGCCTACTGAAACTGTTCTTCACTCATCTTAGTTTCAGTGTTTTCACCTGCATCACGTCTTGACTTGGTCGATTTATGATCGACTCGTTGCTTTCCAATATCTGGATCGATCTCCTCAAGGATTCCTTCTCCTCGTTACGAATTTGACTTGGTTAATATTCAATGGAAAATTGTACAAATGCAACCTGCTCTGATACCAAATTATATGATCTGAAATGATCATAAACTAAAATTGGTGTAGAATTAATTAACCATTAATGATTTGAATGATAACTGAAAGCATGGAAATAGAGGTAAACTGCTTGAGAAGAACAGTTTAAGACAACTGATCAATCATATAAATGATGCATAAAAGAAGTGAAAATAGTAAAAACACAGTGATACCAGACAAAAAAATTGATGACGGAGTTCGTTCCTGATGGACTGCGTCCCCGGGTCTACTTTCAGGATGGGCGACTATTTTTATTAGGAATGAAAAGAAGGTGTTGATTACATAGAGAATTGATTAGTATAAATGTGCACTAAGGCACTTTTTATCACTGTCATTAGGTAGCCCTCTGAACCATCTTTCCAATGCCGCTTACGGTTCCCAATTCTGACTCCGGATGTTCCCGTAACACTGAAAACAAAACTGCCTATGACCTCCAAAATATGCAAACAAAATATCAAAACCACTCTAATCTCTTCAAAGAAGCAAATCCACCTTTTAGAGGCCTTTGGGTTCATGAAAACCACCTTGGCTGAATTCAGGGTGAATTTGGTTGCCTCAGGATGAGTTTACAAACACGGTCTTGTGGTTTCTTGACACCTAGGCTAGGGTTTCATGGCGATGGAATTAGTTCCAACGATAAAATATTTGAAAAAACCCATTTTAAACCATATATTAACTCCACAAACGCTGGTGGTTAGACTAACCTGGCGAAGGTTGAAACTGTTGCATGTGACCAACTGTGGTCTAACCGCAGGTTGCCACCTTTGCGGTTTCTCCCGGCGATTCTGGCGACGGTTGCACTAACTGTTTGCATGTGAGTATGATCCAACAGTTATCCTCCACGATTAATGTCAAGTTTTCACTACAAATGCTAACTCTCAGTTAACATATCCGCTGTCTGTTCACATGGACATGTCGGCGGTTTTCTATGCTGCGGTGAGGGCTAGCAGTTTGATGCCGCGTTTTCTCTAACCTCCAGTTCATTCACATGTCAGACTCCTCCGATGCTGTTTGGTTGCCAATTTAGGTGGCGGTCAATTGACTGCGTTTAACCTTTGACGATTATCTTTACCGCGATCACATGTCCTCCGCTGTGGTCTCCAAGCCCGGTGGTTAGGACTGTGTTATTACAATTTGTAATGTATTTCAATGTTTAACATTAGGCCGAGAGCTTTAGGTTTTTAGGGCTAGGTTTAGCATAGTTTTGCATTGTGAATTAGGGTTTTGATATATGGTTTAGAGATTAGGGTTAGGTTGAGTCTTAGGATTAGATGTAGATTAATGTTTAGGTTTATGATGAAACTTTTCAACAATTTTATTACAATCTTTCCGTCACTAAGCGACATTAGTGACATTTATCCCATGATGACAAACTTGTCGACAATGCGACATAACACCATATACATCGTCGACACCAGCTACCCTTTGTGACAACAATCCATATCAAACATTTTCCACAGATGACACCCATGTTGACACCAAATCCTATGAGTCAAATGCCAAGACACATGTCGTCGACCATTCCTGGCGGAACTGTCGATTAACTCAGGTCGAAAACCAAGTACAACCCATATGAACTAAATACCATGAAAACCATAAACATTACCTGAAAAACCTAATTCATAACCAGCACTATCGAAGCTGAACTGAACTGACAACAACACTGAACACTGATGATGACACTTGAACACCTGTGCAACAACAGAATCCTCTTGGATCACACACATATGCTCGAAAGTGTCTTGTCTGTCAAAAGTGTTTCGGTCGAGGAAAGAAGTCAGTTGCCCCATTCCAGTATATCGTTGTGGAGAAACCATTTCAATAATGGCGCCTAGATGTTATTGGTGAATTTTTCTGCACTCATCAAAGTAGCACCGCTACATTCTCACTACCACAGACTACTTCACAAGGTGGGCAGAATCAGTGCCACTTAGATAGGTGAATGATCAAGAAGCTATCAATTTCCTTAAGTATAATATCATTTCCAAGTCTGGCGTTCCCACTTCACTTGTTTTTTACAATGATATGTACTTTTCATCGTTAATATTATATGATTTTGCATTGGAAAACAAAATTTAATTGAAACGTTTAGCTAATTACTATCAACAGGGAACTGGTATTGCTAAGTCCACTAACAAAAACTTTATCCACGTCATTAAGAAGATCATTTTCTATGAACAAAGGATCTAGAACTCCACTTTGGTGAATGCCATATGGGTTGACTAAGTCACGCCAAAACCTTCTTTGATTACGCCTCCTTATTTCCTGGTGTATGGAAAAGAAGCCATCCTACCCCCAAACACCTATTTCCCTGCCCTTAAACTTTTACAAGAATCCTAGGGCAAGCCTCTCTTATTGGTTTAGATTAGGACAGACACCCTCTGCAAGTTGCAGGAAGAAAATAAAAAAGAAAAAGAAAAAGAATCTCTTCACCAAATTCATATCAAGTGGTGGTTTGATAAGAAGTCTGCAGGGAAGAATGGATTTAGTGTGGGAGACCTAGTCTTAAGGTGGGACAAACCCCATGAGGACAAAGGAAAACACACAAAGTTTCAATCCTTGTGGATTAGATTGTTCACTATCCATGAAAATCTTGGCCAACACACATATCGTGTTCAATCACTAAACAGGAAGATTGAATCTATTCCTGTTAATGGCCAAGATTTAAAATAATATTTTCAATGATGATCCGGGGCTGTCTCTGCCCTATGTACATAATTTATTTTATTATTTGTTTGTTTTTTTGGTCTTGTTTTGTTTTTGCTTTTGTAAATAAGTGTCGTGTGTGAATGTGTTTTCTAGCTTCTTTGTGTGTGGCTAAGTTGAAAAGATTCTTGTGACAATACAACATTTGGATTACCTTTAGTCCTCCTTTGTGTTGGTTATATTTTTCGGTCAAGGATGTTCTGATGGAAAATTTGATTCATTCGTAAGGAGATTTTTGTGTCAAACCCTGATACTTGTGTCTATTATGGAAATATTATGCCCACACTCGGTGCCTTAAGTTTTAGTGTTTCCACACTTATCTAATCAGTAGAGGAGGAAAAGGGGAAAAACTCAAACGAGAAAATCAAAATCAGAGGTCTTTATATGCTTCTCTAAAGGAACAACCTCTCTTGCTCTCAATAAGTCGGGATCCCTCTTTCGCCCATAAAATGAATAAGTTCCTATGCACAATCCTCTTTAAATATACAAGTAAAGGTGAAATAAGAGAAAGGCTTCCTGCATAGAGAGGTGAAGCAAGTGACTTCACTAGGGTACTGTACAAGCTCGTTGGCAGTGGAGCAATGTTTGTGTTCCTATAGTGATTTTGCCGGGGTACTATCCGGGTTTGCTGTCAGTGGAGCAACACCATAGGTGAAAAACCATACTCTGAAAATATAAAGCCTACAAACTATACTACCCTTTTCGATTTGAAACATTGTGATAGGGACAATCTTATGTTTGTGTGTTCAAATGAGATGGCATAGAGGGGACCATCTTTATTTATAGGGTAAGTGGGGAAGCCAAATTAATCTTCATGATGAATCAATACTCACTGAAGAACTGAGACCTTGCACAAAAGAGTCAACCAAGACATAAAAGTTGGAATTGTACCAATGTGTTTCCAAGTGTTGTCGTTGCTACAACACCCTCCAAATTTTGGAGCTTATCGTGATCTTGCATACTGTCGTCAGAAACATTGAAACTTATTGCATGTGTTTTCTCTAAGTGTTTTACTCCCATTTGCAAAAAAATCAAAGTGTTGTCTTTTCGCATGTTAGGTGTTGCACGATGTGTATAAGCTTGGTTTGGTGGTTTCAAAGGGTTACCCTTGCATAAATGAGTTCTTCTTACTATGTAAACATTCATTGCACTCATTTCCAAAGTTTTAAGCACTGTCGCACAAGTGTTGTCATGGTCATCGCAAAGTGGATATTTGGTGTCAGACTTGTTGTCATAAAGTTGTTGCACTGAGGGAATCTGTTCATGTGTTTTGGATGATCTATGTTGATGTCGTCGAGTGTTCTAAGTGTGTGATCATAGTCAAGTCCAAGCATTATTCACATCAACTTCATCGATCCCACACATCCAAATTCAGAAAACTATTCGACCAACCAACTTAGCCTCATCTGACCCTCCTGAACTATGCATTGTGTAGTCCCAACCCTCAAGTTGCAACCTTGTCTCTTGACACTACGTAATGCACATTTTTTGCCTCTTAGGACTGCACAATATCAGTGCTTAAGCCTAGACCTTGACCTCCAAAACTACGTAATCATGCCCTCTAGCTAGGCTTGAACTATGCATTATGTAGTATCAGTCCTCAAGCCCAACCCTTGAGCTCATGAAATGCGTAATTGCGCAGTCACATGGCCTCATATGGATTCCATAACTGCACAGTAGGCAAAATTAGTGCTCAATCCCTCAACCTGGCTCACTGAGCTCCCAAATTGAGTAATCTGCTTTCTCATCCCATCCTGAACTGCACATTTCGTAGTCTCAAGGCTCAAGATTCACCCCTGACTGCCTGAGATGTGTAATTTCACATTCACTTAGTCTCCCCCTTAGCCTGTCAATTAGTTCCAACTTAGACAATGGATCAATATGCAACATCTTAGACTAGGGGTTTATAGGATTGATGTCATCTTGTCATGAGTGAATTGTAAATTCAGGTACTCTATCACACTATGATAGGATGATGAAGAAGGATATGGAGAAGGGAAACATGCTAGAAGACATATTTGTAGCTGATTATGCAAGTTGGTCAATCTAGATAAAGCAAAGTGACACCAGTTTGTGATCGTTGCTCAAGATCTAATATCACTAGAGACTCCTCATCTTTAAGCCATGTCGAGGTAGATAGAGGAGCATTCTCAAGAAGAAACATAACAAGAAGCAAAAAGAATGACTTGAAATTGCCATGTCATCATGTCGTCCATGCTATCAATGTCATGTCATGTCATATCATGAGTCACCATGCGCTACATCACTTTTGCGGATTATGTAAATTCTTACTCAAAATGTATTTTAAAGTGGAAGTCCAAATTTCATGTATAGAATATGAAGAGTCATGTAAATATGAAAAGTAATAGGAAGTCAAAAATTCATGAAGGTAGTCAAAGAGTCACAAGGGAGGTGAAGCATCAACCCATTGGTTATATATACACCCTCATTTTATGAGCAAAGGAATTTTCACCTTGGCTCCTCCCACAAGGCATCAAAGAGACAAGCTAGTTCTTTTGGGGAGCAAGTAATGGCTTCAATGCTCCACTATTGGAGCTAGTGGTGTTCGATGTATACATGTGTCTTGGGAATTTTACAAATAACTAAAGCTTGATGGTGAACATGTTCTTCATGGATGGATTATGAATGTTTGTAAGACTATTCTGTGAATGTTTATGATTCATGTTTTTTTCACCTGTACTTAAGTAGTTAAACTATTTCAATTATTTTAGTGCTTATGATATTGAGAATTTGTTGTAGTGGTTGCAATTCTCATCACATCTTTATGGACTATTCCACTGGATGTTAGACATATATCTCTCATTATGTGTGTTTCTACCATAGTGGTTTTATTACCCCTCTCTTAGAGGCTCACTTTCTTTTCCCTTTGCAGTGGAATAACCTTAACACACCTACAACCGAACACTGAACGACACACTTACTTTCTCTTCAAAGGCACACATGCGTTCCTCTCTCTCTTGCTGACAGTTAGAGACAAGGAAAATATTTAAGAAAATGGTAACCATGCCGTATTGTGGATGGGGCTCTTATCCAAAATGGTGTGAGGTCTAATTGGGACCACATATTGAGGAGACCCCTTGAATATTGGTAGGTCTAGTACTGTCAACACTTTCTTAAAATAGTGACAAATTCTTATTCTTTATAAGCAGTAAAGGAAGCATTGATTTTTAGTGGGTTGAAGGGGATAATTTCAATTGTTTTAGTTTTCTCTTTGTTATATGTAAAATGAATAATTCTACCCACTCATTTCCCCTTGAATTTTGAAGTATCTACAATTTAGGCCATTTATTTTCATAACAATATGACATTAATTTTGTAGAAAATTATGAAACAAATAATCTTCATAAACTTGCTTGTTGCTAAGGGTTTTTTCAATGGTACAAATAGGATAGGATGAGGAGAGGATGGAATTGTCTTCTTCTTCATTTTCCACCCAAAGAGGAAAATATTCCTCAACTAGAGGTCGAGAAAGAAGAAACATTAGAATTTTCTTATGGGATTTCCCATTGGTGATAGTCATATTACCAACCCTAAAACTAATGTAGGCATTTGTTGTAGCAAACCAGAGTTTCCCTAAAATCAGTGGATATCCATTGAACTTGGTCTCCAGTTGTAAAAATAGGAAATTAATGGGGTGATCCCAAGATTATATGGAAGCCATGTGTTGGGCTGCCAAATTAACATTCATTTTCACTCTATTTTTCACCTTTATCCTCATTTTGTCACCTCATTCCATCACATTATCATTACATAAACCTACATTATCATTACTACATGAGTTCACATTTACATTTTCCAAAGTTATTAATTTCATGTATTTAGAGTGAATTTATGATTAAAAGTTAGAGAAATAACATGTATTTGCTTATACCTAAAAGTGGCTTAAGTTTGATGACATGTGTAGATCATTTGGAAGCTTCCAAGGCACCCTTATGTGGCCTCCCAAGATCAAATTCGAATTTCAACTCAAGAGGTGGACCATATTCCAAGGAGAAAGATAATGAAGATATTGATGTGTCCTGGGATTTGTATCTAGTATTTAAAATCCTGAATTATGAGTGTTATTTGATTTTGTCATGTTTGCTCGTTGAGGAATCGAAGGATCCCCATACCAAGTTAAGTACACTTTGTTGTAGAGTAATGTTCATAGTTGTGAATATACTAGTTTTAATTCTGGATGTTCATCTTATTTCTTTACTGTAAATACTTGTAGATAATTTCAATATGAATTCATGTTAGGGCCATGTTTTGTTGTGTGAAGATTGATCTCCTTTCAGTACCTATTTTTTATGTGAGAAGGACAACCAGGACTTCCTAAGTTAAGAGCCTCTTCTCCATGAGCTAGACTGAACTCAAACAAGATTTACTTTCTTATATGCTTTCCTAGACTAAATTTATGTAAAGATTGATTTCCTTTCAGTAACTAGTTTTTATGTGAGAAGGACAATTGTGACCTCCTAAGTTAGGAGACTTTTCTCCATGAGCCAAGAACTGAATTGAAAACAATATTTACTTGTTTTCATTTATATCCTTTCTTTCCTGCTTTCTTAGATGTTTGGCAATGCTATTATAAAAAGATTGTAGAAAGACAACCAAGACTCTTGAACAAGAGACTCTTCTCTGTCTTCTAAATTGATCAAACATTTTTATGCTTTCATAAAATAGATCTGAATCATTTATTTTCAAAATAGTTTAGATTTATAATATGCATTTCCATTCTAAACAAACTTCCTACACCAGTTTCATCTGAGGTCCCATATATTTTGGTTTGCTTCTAAGTTTACGAAACCCCTGAGTTGACAAATTAAATGATAGGGATTTAGCATACAATTAAATTGCCCTAATTTGGCGCCGTTTCCAGGGATGGAAACTTAGATATAAGCTAGTTAGGAGGATTGTTTAGGAAGCATTTTCATTTTAGATCATTTTTATTTAGGGTTAATTGCATTTTCATTTAAGTTTATTCTCATATAGAAAACATAGAAATAGAACAAAAATACAAAAACCCCCATTCACTAAAAAAAACAAAAACACAATAAAAATCCATATGTATATATGTAAGAACAATGAGTATAAGTTTGGAACAACTCTCTCAGATCCTAGCAAGTGTCAGGATCTCCTCTTCTTGCGAAGAAGAGATCTTGACAACAACCAAAAGCTTAACTACTCCTCTAGAAGAAAAAAATGAATTAACATTAGAAGAATCATGTACATCTAATGAGGAACAATTATTCAAACAGGAGAATGAGGAGGACAAAGAGAAGTTGCAGCATGATCTAAACCAGAGTAGAAATCACACCTATTAAAGCCTTACCGAAAGGTGGTTTTGATGGTTTCAAGCAAGTACGAGGTTAGATTATTTTCGTTTTTGTTTTTATTTCATTAAATCACACTCAAAATCTAGATTCGATCATCCTTGTATATTTTCATTTTAAAATTGCGAAATTGAATATATTTTTACTACTATTACATGAATGGATACATTGGAAATTTTATTACATGTAATAGTTTGTAATTTCCAATTAACATAGAGTAGGTAGGATGATATTTTCTGTTTCGAATAAGTATGCTCTCCTCCTGTATCTTTGCACAATCTCAAGGATCAGAAAGTAGGATGTCTATAAACATTTACAGGGTTTGCAATATTCTTGTCTCCATTTGCTACAAAAAATTTCATCCTAAAAGAAAAAGAAAATAAAAAAATTGTAGATTGTTTTAGGGTTAGAATAAATTTTAAATTCTTTTTTAAAAGACTTTGATTTTAAAACAACATAAAAATTAAAAAAACTAGAATAAAATTCAAATTCTTTTAAAAAAAAATTAATTTAAAAAAAAAATTAAAAATAAATTTAGGAATGAAATTCAATATCTTTTTAAAGTTTTTTAAAAACAACATAAAAATAAAAAATAAAAATCATTAGGAATAAAATTAATTTTTTTTTTAATATGTTGCAACATTAAAAAAAAATTAGGAAATATAATAATAATTATTATTTATATTTATTATTTTTTTTAATTAAAAAAATCAATTTTAATTTAGGTTTAAAAAACATTAGAAAGTAAATCAATTAAAAAAAAAATTATTTAAAAAAATACAAATAAATAAAATTTTAAGTTTTTTAATATAAAATCAAAATAAAAAATAATTAAAAAAATATAAAAAATAATAAAAATAACACATTTGTTGGCATTATGAGACAAGTGTTATCCTTAATGGTAACTCACTCGCAGGTTAGTTTGGTTTTGATGAAAGGCAACCCACAGTGTAACAGATCCATTCAGGTGTAACAAGGCATTGGTATAGAAGAACAAGAAAATGGAACTAAAGTCTACTAATCAAAATGAAGAAGTTGAAGGTAAAGGATGGTGAAAAGCAGTTTAAGATGTATACGTAGGCCCACTTAGTCAAAACAACATATACACACAGGTCCACAGAATAAAAAGTGCGTATACATATACATGCTCTCTCGCAAGAGGAAAAGCGCGTACAGGTTGGAAAATCAAGGAATTTCAAGAGTAGAAAATACCAGAGGTCAATACCATGGTATTAGCCCACAATATTGAGCAGAGTAATGATTATTTGATCTCGCCCAAGAATACCGCAGGTCCTAAGTGGTTTTGGTCCGAGGTATTGAGAAAAGCCTAAAATATATAAGGAGTAGAAGATCATAAGGCAAGAGTGTGCAAGTGCAAAGGGTTTCTAAGGAATACTTATATTTGAAGTATATTTTATGTTGCAGGGGCTATGTTGGTGATTTTATCTGAAATATTTTGTGCACCTTGAATTCAATGTTGGATCAGGATCATGATACCTGAAATGAATTATCATTGAATGATCTAATATTGGTTGGGCCAGATTTAATTGTGTACACCTGTTTTATTCTTTTGAATGTCATGATCTAGGTTTGTTTGAAGTCCAGAATAGCAGCAACTTATGAGTTAATATTTGTATAACTGTACGCTGGTTCACTTTGGTGAAGTTGCATATACACGCTAGTTCGACTCTTCCAAGTAGTGTATGCAAAAGAAAAGTATGTTGTTTAGATATGACTAATCTATTTAATCAATACTGTTGTCTGTTAATGAATTTTTCTTATATCCGAATGTAAAATTGAATGCATAAGGAGTTTGATATCTAATTGATTGATTGTATAAACGAGAAGGGTGATCTCTACTATTGCCTGTGTAAGGCTCTGTAAATTGACAATATATGTTCAATATATTGCTGGTTGGTACCGACTTGATTCATAAGTTTTATGTTTCAATAGTTTTGAAGGTATACACAGGTTTGATTAAAGGAAGTAGCGTATACACACAGGTTGGGTTTAGTAAAGTAGCGTATACATTCTGATGCATGATTTTTGAGGTTGTAAATGGTTCTGAATGATAATGCAGGTTTTTGGGTTCAACACAGTGTTCTTGTGACAGTGATCTGATTGTTCAGATTAATTGGTTGTTGGTTGATGTAGTTCGAGTTTCAAAGTTTCTGATGGGTCCAGTATGAAAATTTGATGAAACAAGGCCTTCATGTATATTTTTGTGTACCAGGAGCATCTAGTCTAAAACAGGGAAAATTTTAGGGGCTAATATTCGCAGGTGGGATAATATTCCATGCTTTCTCCAAAACAAAGATTCAGCAATTTCCATTTTTCTACAAACGAATTTGCCAAAAGTTTATAGTATAAAATTATTTCACCTTTAAAATTGCCAATATTATATATTTTATAATATGAAATAATTAGAAATATAAACATTTTAAAAAAATTATCATCAAACATTTTAAAATTTGGATATTAGGGACTAGTAAGATTTGCCAAGGTTGCTAAAGCTTAAGATAAACTTCCATCCTTAAAATTTTCCCTGGTCTGAAAATTTATGAAACGTGGTCCTTGGAGGAAGAGAGAAGGTCATAGCCTTCTGTAGGTCGATGCCTACGTACTAGTACGAACACTGGCTATTACAAGAGCTAGGGGATTGTAGCTCCCTTCCAGTAGAAGCTGGAAAACAAGAGAAGGTTGTAGCCTTTTGTAGGTGGGTGCCTACGTACTGGTATTAGTCTGCACCAGTACAAGATTGTAAACAGATTTTCTTATTATTAAAAGAAGACAGAGACAACAATAGTAGGTGGTGTTCACTCAAATTGGGTTTCCACCTTAAATCTTGGTGTTCATGTGTGTTTCTTATGTGAGATGGTTTATTTTGTTTTTGCTGCACTATTTAATAAGCTACTAATGCACTGGTTATAGATCAACACATGATAAATTAACTAAATCACAAGTTCTCTGTGTATACACTGGTTTCACTAATCACAGTAGCATGTACAAGTAGTTCACTTCACAGAAGTAGCGTATATAAATCTGTTTTGGATATGAAAAATTATTGATTTGATAATACCGATTCACCCCCCTCTCAGTATTATTTTAAAAAATTGGTATCAGAGTCGGTCCTTTAGAAGAAGCTTGATTGCTTGAAGGAAGATATTTCAAGATGAATAATCACGAAGGCATGGGATCCATCAGACCACCAATATTCAATGGGAGCAACTTAGTATATTGGAAAATAAGAATCAGAGCCTATCTACAATTGGTGGGAGATGATGTTTGCGAAATTGTGGAAGGAGGATATCAATTTCCAGCAGCAATTCCTACAGACTCTGCAGGTAATAAGTTATATGAAACCAATGCCAAAGTTGCCAATACATTATTGGGAAGTCTGTCAGAATCAGAATTTGTGAAATTCATGCATCTCAAGACAACCAAAGAGATATGGGACAAAATCATTCAAAGCTACAAAGGAGATTCTCAGGTAAAACGTGCTAAGCTTCAAACTCTCAGAGTTCAATATGAAACTCTTTAGATGCATAGTGATGAGAGTGTTGCTAGTTACTTTTTACGTATATATGATATTTTTAATTGTATGAAGAATCTGGGTGAAGAGATAAAGGATACTACTTCATTTGAGAAAATTTTGAGATCTTTGTCTTCTAAATTTGAGTCAAAAGTGTCCGCCATAGAAGAAAAACAGAATATTCAAACTATTACTGTGACTCAACTCCATGGAATCCTATCTACCTTTGAAATGAGGAAAGGAGGTCCATCAGATACGAGAGAAGCTGCTTTTAAAGTGTTAGCAAAGGGAAGAGAATAGGAAGAGCACAATGAATCAGAAAACATTTCAAAAGAAGAAGATGAGGCAAATTTTGTCAAGAAGCTTCAATGGGGCTCCAGAAGATTCAAAGGTAAGCTACCTTTCTAATGCTTTTCTTGTGGTAGAGTTGGCCATTATGCTGCCAAATGTCCCCATAAAAATAAATATGAAAAACGAAATAGAAAATAGGTTGTGAATAGAAGGAGTTACTATACGTATGAAGATAGTGATGGCTTATCCAATAATGATGAAGATGAAACTGACCAAGATTATATACTACTCATGGCTTATGACAATGATGCTTTTTTGGATGCCTTAGAAGAGGAAGAATTTCTTGAAGAAATTACTAAACTCAAAATCTGTTTAAAAGAAAAGAATATGATCATTGATACGTTGACACACCAACTCACTGAAAGAGAAAAACACAATGAAAATCTAGAATGTGAAATTGTGGGTCTAAGAAAAGAACTTGAGAAGACAAAATCTCTTAATCTTAGATTTGCTAAAGGCTTTGAAAATTTAAATGAAATCATCAAAGTTCAGCGATCTCCTCTGATAAAGACAAGTATTGGATATACTGAAGAATCATCTCAATCATAGAAGCCGCCAGCCTCCACCAGACTCTATCTTGATGTAGCAAAGACCAGTGAACAATATGTCAATCATTAGAAAAGGCCTAAAATTACTCATCACGTAAATCATACCCAATTTATTCCAAGGATGAATATCAATAGAAGCTTCAACCACCAGGTAAACAATTCCAAAAGATTCTATGATCGCAAAAACTTCTTTAATGGGCAATGTTTTTCATGTCCTAACTTTGGGCACAAGGCTGCTCAATGTGTTGCTTACAAAACGATCATGACTAGAGAAGCACATAATCAAAGGAGTGTAACAAGAATCAAGAAAAGTTCCTATAATAACTTTTCTCGTTTTGAGAATGAAGTAGAATGTTCGATTTGTAACAACTTTGGTTATGAAGAATCTGAATGTAGGAGAAAATTTTAGCCATCACTTCAAAAGGAGAAAATGTCATTAAATCCTAAGATATGGAGAAAGAAGGAATCTCAATAAAAAAGATGTGGCATAGCTCTGTATGCAGAAGGATAAGAAAATTAGTGGTACATCGGCAACAGATGCTCCAAGCACATGATAGGTGATAAGGAGAAACTTCATTCATATAATGCTTTAGAAAAGGAGAAGAATGTCTCATTTGGAAATGACACTCCAACTATCATTAAAGGTAAAGGCTTAGTCTTTTGAAATTACCGGAGAATTCACAATAAAAACCATTTTTTCATCAACGTTTCAAATCCCAACTGTGATCCATCATCACGACTACTTGAATGCTTGATAGAAGAAGAGCTTAATTGAAGGATTTAAATAGAAATGAGGAGAAGATCAAAAAATGAGATGAATGTCAGCTGTTTTAATAATATTAATTGTAGAATTTTGAATATTTAATTTTGTTTAATTATTGATATAAATCATTATAAATTATTATTATGTTGATCATTATATATAATTTTTTTATTTAATTAATTTTATATTATTGATATGATCATTATAGATTATTATTATGTTAATCATTATTATAAAAATTAATTAATTAATTTTAATATTATTAATAATTAATTGATTTTTAATATAGTAATGATTATTATGAATTTTTAATTCATATAAGCATTTAATATTAGTGTAGTATTATTTATAAAATAGTATGTGAAATATTTAATATTAGTATATATTGGTATTAAATGAATAGTATATTGTATTTAATATTTATAATATATATATTATATATGTTAGTATATGTTTAATTAATAAAATAGATTAGTGGTGTATATTTATTATATAATGGAATAATAATGAATAATAATATTAAATTAATGTATTGTATTATAAATTAAAATGAAAATTAATATATATATATATATATATATATATAGATAAAATAAATAAATAAATATTTTTTTAATTAATAATTAATGATTAATATTAATAATTGAAAATTTAATATCAAGAACTAATAATGATAATTAAATAAATAATAATATAATATTAATTAATATTAATATTAATAATTAATTAACATTAATATTAATAATTAATTAATATTAATAATAAATAATTAATATTAATAATTGATAAATGTTCAATTTTTATTAGTTTTCACTAATTAATAGATTTATTAATATATTTTAATTAATACCTAATAATACCAATTTATAATAATAGTTACTGATAATATTAATAACTATTATCATAATTATTATTGTAATCATAATCAAGTATTAATTATTATTATTATTATTATACTTAGACTATTAAAGCAAGAGAGGGAAACCTACCACTGATTGCTATACCTGAGATGTATTGGTGACCCTAATTTCTCTTATTAGGGGAAGCCAGCTTCCACTAATCTCCATACCATTGTTTCTGTTGAGATTATTCGGATGCTTGATAATTTCAAGAGCTTCTCTAATCTTTCGCTTATGATGTTGTTCTTCCCTTGCGACAATTGAGGCGTTTTCCAAACAGACATGGTGTTTAGTTTTTGAAGAATGTTCTGCCAGGGCCGAAGTACGAGATCTTTCATTTCTAATATCAGCTCCATGTTCCTTGAGTCTTGTCTGCAGGGAGTGACCTGTTTCACCAATGTAGCTTTTTCCATATGAACAATCTATTTTATAGACCCCCTTAAGTTGATGTCTATCAATACTATCCTTGACTGACCTCATACCTTGCCTAATAGTTCTAGGTGCTGAGAATTGCATGTTTATGTTTTTCTTCCTTAGGATTCTGGTTTTCTGAAGACTGATTTCTCCCTTAACGGATATCGTTGTCTAAACAGTTTTTAATTCCGGTTTCATCTGTGCTGTGCGTATTACCTCTATCTGGATCATGCGCATTATCATTGTTTAAACCATGATTTCTGTTCATTATAGTGTTAATGTTATCGAGTTCTAATCCATTAATGTTGCCAACAGTGTTATGCGTAATTCTGCCCTCGGTGTTATGCATATTACCGTTAATTGAAACCTGATTTTGCGTGAGATTATTGATGTAAACAATGTCTGAATTATTGCCAATGTTATCACTGTCTAATTCATTAATGCTATCGGCAGCGTTGTGCAAATTATTATTGTTAATTAAAAATTGATTTTGCACATGATTATTGATGTAAACGCTGTTTGAATCGTTGCCACTGTAATTGTTGTCTACTCCATTAACGATGCCAGCAGTATTATGCGAATTAATGCCGTCCACGCTGTCTAAATTGTTTCCAATGTTATCACTGTCTAATTCATTAATGTTATCATCAACGTTGTGCAAATTATTATTGTTAATTAAAACTTGATTCTATGCATGATTATTGATGTAAACGCTGTTTGAATCGTTGCCACTGTAATCGCTGTCTACTCCATTAATGATGCCAGCAACATTATGCGAATTAATGCCGTCCACGCTATCTGAATTATTGTTGTCCACGCTGTCTAAATTAATGTTCATACCGCCTGCATTATGCACATTGCCCTTGACTTGATTAATGTTAACTGCGTCTTGTATATTACTGCTGTCCAAAAAATTGTTGTCTACACTTTTGTCATTGCCGCCTGCGTCCAACGTTCGAACTTTTTTGTCCGAGCCTAATGAATCTAACGCTGAATCACGGCTCAGAATTTTCTCATTTACGTTTAGTGTTATAGAGGCTTAGTCTTCTTGAAAGAAAAGGTTAAAGCTTGAAATGTCATGTATGTAGATGGTTTAAAGCATAACCTATTGAGTGTCAGTCAAATGTGTGATCAAGGAAATGAAGTTGCATTTCGATCAAACGGATGTGTGATTCATGAGCTTGATACAAGAAAGACCGTGATCAAAGGAAAAAGAACTACAAACAAATTATACATACTCAAAGGAGGACAACAACAATGCTATCTAAGCAAAACCGATGAAAACTGGCTATGGCACAGAAGATTGGGACATCTAAGCTTTTCTCAAATAAGAAAAGCATGTAAGCTCAAGGCAGATCGTGACCTTCCAGATATCATCATCCCAGAAAATACCATATGCAAACCTTGTCAAGTTAGTAAGCAAACCAGAGTTCATTTCAATGAAAAAGAAGGATCAACAAGTAAGCCTCTTGAACTCATCCATACTGACTTATGTGGGCCAACAAGGAAAAAATCACCTCGTGGAGAAGAATAAATTATTTTATTTATTGATGATTTTTCCAGGATGTTGGATAGGTCTACTAAAGCATAAAGATGAAGCATTTGAAAAGTTTAAAGCCTTCAAAGCTTTAGCTGAAAATGAATTAGATTGAAAAAAAAATGTCTCAGATCTAATCAAGGGGGGAGAAATCATATTAGATGAATTCTTTGACTTTTGTGAACAACATGGAATAAAGAAGCAATTCTCCATCGCAATAACTCCTCAGCAAAATTGAGTGGTGGAAAGAATGAAGCTGCATTTGCTGCCGTGACCATTCTCAACAAAGAAAATGTTCAGATAAATAGCAATCAAACTCCATATGAACTTTGGTATGGTAAGCCTCCTACTGTAAAACACTTTAGAGTGTTTGGAAGTAAATATTTCATCAAAAGGACTGATGAAAAACTTAGTAAGTTCGAACCCAGAGCAGACGAAGGAATTCTTCTTGCTTACTCATCCAGAAGTAAAGGATACAAATTTTATAATAAAATCTTTAGAAAATTGTTGAAGGCATTGATGTTGTAATTGATGAAGCATGCAGAAATCCGGAACAAATGAAATCAACAAAGGAATATGATAGTGAGGAAGTTGGGGAATACCTTCCCACATCAAATCAAAATTATATAGAAGAAGAAACCAATGGAGCACCAGAAGAATATATGACAGACAAGGAAAATAATCCATCCAAGTATGTTCAGAAGAATCACCCATAATCTCAAGTTCTAGGAGAAAAGGGGGCTGGTGTACAAACAAGAAGAACTCTTATAGGGAACTCAAGCTATCTAGCATTACTATCCCCCACTGAACCTTAGAATGTAAATGAAGCTTGCAAAGATGAATGTTAGGTCAAGGCCATGGATGAAGAACTTGACCAAATTGAAAATAATGATACTTGGGAGTTAGTTCCTAGACCTCATGATAAAAATGTTATAGGAACAAAATGGATACTTAAGAATAAGCTGAATGAAAATGGAGAAGTTATTAGAAAGAAGGCTAGACTTGCTTGTAAAGGGTATGCTCAACAGGGAGGTATAGATTTTGAAGAAACTTTTGCACCTGTTGCTAGACTTGAAGCCATAAGGATGTTTCTTGCTCTTTTGAGTTTTCAAAAATTCAAAGTACATCAAATGGATGTAAAATCAACCTTCCTTAATGGATATTTAGAAGAAGAACTTTATATTGAATATCCAGAAGGATTCATTCTTGGAAATGATGAAAAACTTGTATGCAAGATTGAAATGGCTCTCTATGGTTTGAAACAAGCTCCAAGGGCTTGGTATTACCGCCTTGATAAATATCTACAACAACAAGGTTTCACATAAGGTTCTGCAAATAACAATTTATACACAAAGGTTGAAAATGATAAACTACTAATTATTGTTGTTTATGTTGATGATATCATCTTTGGTAGCAATGAAGAATCCATGAGTCAGAATCTTGCTTCAGTCATGTAGCAAGAATTTGAAATGTCCTTACTTGGTGAGCTTACTTATTTTCTTGGTCTACAAGTACAACAAACAAAAGATCACATCTTTCTTTCACAAGCCAAATATCTCAAGCAGATCTTGAAGAAGTATGGAATGAAAGATTCTAAACTAGTATGTACTCCAATGGTAACATGATGCAGTCTCAGTTCTAACGATGAATCACCAGTAGTAAAACAACCAACTTATAGATCTATGATTAGAAGTTTGCTTTATTTAATAGGTACCAGACCTGATATCATGCATGCAGTAGGAATTGTTGGAAGGTTCCAAGCAAATCTAAAGGAATCACATCTCCAGGCAGTTAAAATAATTTTCAAATATCTTCAAGGAACTTAGGACTTTGGACTATGGTATCCTAAAGATACAAACCTTACTCTTCATGCATATACAGATGCAGATTAGGCATGAAATGTTGATGATCGAAAGAGCACTAGTGGAGGTGCATTCTATATGGGTTCTCGGTTAGTGTCATGGTTCATCAAGAAACAAAGTTCGATTGCCTTATCTACAGTTGAAACAGAATATGTGGTTGTTGCATCTTGTTGCACACAACTACTTTGGTTCCCTCCAAAGAACAGGTTGCTGATATATTCATTAAACCACTTCCCAGAGAAACATTTGAATATCTCAGACAAAAGCTGGGAGTAGTTGTTACATGGGTTTCATGAAGTATAATCGTGTATACACGCGAGTTTATGTGGTTGAAAAAGTGTATATGTTTTTGTGACAGAAAGATAGTGGGTCAGGCTCTGATATGGGTGCTCTATCTGATATTGACGATTACAGTCTAACGATATGTTTTGTTCATTGATTTTCATCTGACTGATAAATATGACTTGATGAATGCCTTGTTGACAATGCACAGGTAGCACAGGTTCAGTGAGAGCATTAGCATTCACACACATTCAACATTGTTGGTATCATGGTTACTGAGTTCAGCTATGGATTCAGATACTTATATCATTTGTTTCATAAATCATGTAAAGATCTAGGGTGTGATATGAATTATTCTGTCATGGTCTATATTTCAATGAGTCCTATTGGACATATGATGTAATTTGTATCCCCACTTTGCATGGGATGGATGATGTAATAATTTTTGTATTTCTGTCATGTATAAAAAAATTGCATATCCCCACTCGGTTGGGTGGATGAGTCAAATATGGTGTATCCCTAATTGGTTGGGTGATTGATGTATGTATGAGTCATTGGTTATAGGGAGGTCATACTCACTTAGTTGAGTTATAGAGCGATGTTATTCTTTTGAAACATATCTCTATAGACTTGGCATGTACTCAGGGGAAGCATGGACATCATGATGTATATCAAAGGGGGAGAATAACTTGGTTCGCCCTTTGCCCTTGATGTCAAAGGGGGAGAGTATTTTGGTGTTGCTTGTTATCTCTAATAGTTTCTACAACTTGCAGTAATCAACACCAACATGGTTTCCATTAAGTCCAAAGGGGGAGATCGTTTTCATTATGATACAAGTGTTGTCCTTGATGGCAACTCACTCACAGGTCAGTTCAGTTTTGATGAAAGGAAACCCACAGTTTAACAGATCCATTCAGATGTAAAAAGGCATTGGTACATAAGAACAAGAAAATGGAACTAAAGTCTACTAATTAGAATGAAGAAGTTGAAGGTAAAGGATGGTGAAAAGCAGTTTAAGATGTATACGCATGTCCACTTAGTCAAAACAATGTATAGACGCAAGTCCACAAAACAAAAAGCACGTATACGTATACACACACTCCTGCAAGAGGAAAAGCGCGTATAGGTTGGAAAATAAAGGAATTTCAAAATGCCAGGGGTCAATACCATGGTACTAACCCACAATATTGAGCGGAGTAACGAATATTTGATCCCGCCCAAGAATACCGGGTCCTAAGTGGTTTTGGTCCGAGGTATTGAGAAAATCCTGAAACTATATAAGGAGGAGAAGATCATAAGGCCAGAGTGTGCAAGTGAAAAGGGTTTCTAAGAAATACTTCTATCTGATGTATATTTTATGTTGCAGGGGCTATGTTGGTGATTTGATATGAAATATTTTGTTCAACTTGAATTCAATGTTGGATTAGGATCATGAGACCTGAAATGAATTATCATTGAATGATCTGATATTGGTTGGGCCAGATCTAATTCTGTACACCTGTTTTATTCTTTGAATGCCATGATCTGGGTTTGTCTGAAGTCTAGAATAGAAACAAAGTTATGAATTAATATTTGAAGATATGCACGCTGGTTTGCTTTGGTGAAGTTACGTATACACGTCGGTTCAGATCTTCCAAGTAGTGTATGCAAAAGAAAAGTATGTTGTTCAGAGATGATTGATCTATTTGATCAATATTGTTGTCTTACTACTGTCTATCAATGAAGTCTTCTTAGATTTGAATGTAAAACTGAATGTATAAGGAATTTGATTTGATTGATTGATTGTATAAGTGAGAAGGGTGATCTTTGCTATTGCCTGTGTAAGGCTTTGTAAATTAATAGTAGATGTTCAATATATTGCTGGTTGGTATAGACTTGATTCAAAAGTTTTATGTTTTAGTAGTTTTGAAGGTATAGATAGGTTTGATTAAAGGAAGTAGCGTATACACATAGGTTGGGTTTAGTAAAGTAGCGTATACATTCTAATGCATGATTTTTGAGGTTGCAACTGGGTCTGAATGATAATGCAGGTTTCTGGGTTCAACACAGTGTTCTGGTGACAGTGATTTGATTGTTTAGATTAATTGATTGTTGGTTGATGCAGTTTGAGTTTCAAAGTTTCTGATTGGTCAAGTATGAAAATCTGATGAAATGAGGCCTTCATGTGTATTGTTGTGTACCAGGAGAATCTAGTCTAAAAATTGATGAAAAGTGGCCCCTAGAGGAAGAGAGAAGGTCATAGCCTTCTGTAGGTCGACGCCTACGTACTAGTAAACACATTGGCTAGTACAAGAGCTAGGGGGTTGTAGCTCCCTTCCAGAAGAAGCTGGAAAATGAGAGAAGGTTGTAGCCTTCTGGAGGTGGGTACCTACGTATTGGTATGAGTCTACACCAGTACAAGACTGTAAACATATTTTCTTATTATTAAAAGAAGACAGAGACGACAACAACAGGTGGTTTTCACCCACTTTGGGTTTCCACCTTAAATTTTGGTGTTCATGCATGTTGCTTATGTGTGATGGTTTATTTTGTTTAAACTGCACTGTTTAATAAGTTATTGATGTAGTGGTTATAGATCAACACATGATAAATTAACTAAATCACAAGTTCTTTGTGTATACACTGGTTTCATTAATCACAGTAGCGTGTACATGCTAGTTCACTTCACAGAAGTAGCGTATAGAAATCTGTTTGGGATATGAAAAATTATTGAGATGATAATACTGATTCACCCCCCTCTCAGTATTATTTTCAACAACATTCTGCATCAAAACCAACAGAACAACGATAACGACCAGCGCACTCAAACCATCGAGATATTACAGAATACTTAGAGCAATTCAACCATCGAAGTTCGGAAATGGTATAAAATATATTGTAGTTTACTGAAGGAATTTGTATGGCAACAATCTGTGGACAATGTGCTTGATATCAAACCCAAGTGCCTGGTTTTGATCTTTTAGTGGCGATAATGGTGCACACAACCTTCTATTTAATTTTGTTTAAACATTTAATATGGGATGGATACAAATGGGCGATGTGGTTTGACTGCTTCGAGATATGTACAACCACTAAAACACTCCACTTCCTAGACAAGAAGGAGGCCTTGAAATGCCATATTCCTGCTCCTAGATATAAGAACCCCTTCCGTTGGCCCAAGAGTAGAGATTATGCTTGGTTCACGAATGTTCCCCATAGGAAGCTCACAATAGAGAAGGTTGTGCAGCACTAGTCTGAGGCCTTTTCAACATACCCTCGGATCTATGACTTAATCCATGCTACCAGTCTCATGAGCATGTACCAGGACATGTTTTATTTAAGCGACATTCTTATCGAAATGGACCACATCCTCCTCCCCGAAGGGACTATGATCTTCAGGGATAACGTTGATGTTTTGGTGATTAAGATAAGTGCTAATGCATGGTGATTACGATGGAGTCAATAAAGGATTTGTGATAGCCACATTTATAATCAAGATATTTGACTAATGAATTTTTGTTACAAATATTCCACATTTAAGATCAAACCAAAATGCAAGTAATAAAGATATGATATTGTTGTTAAAAGATTTTGTGGAATCTTGCACAATGCATTCAAATGCGAACAAATTCGGGGAGGAAGTCAGGGTGGAGAGAGCATTGATAAGCGAGGGAGAAGAGGGTTTGAATATGGTGGTGGAAGAATGGGTTGGAGCTTCCTTTCGTGTGCAAGGATCTGAATAGTTTCCTTCTTTGGATCCACTCCTGCTGTTCCAATGATGTATTGGCCAAGGCATCTTAGATTAGCAAGAATATGGTCTAAATCTGTTCCCAAATAGACCTTTTTGTTTCAGTTCCACACGAAAGGTTTTATCCATGCTCCCAAGTCTCTCTCTCTTAGCAGTATCGCTCCATCCTCATGTTCTATCCTCATGGAGATCAACCATGGAGATCTTGCAGTATCTATACAAATTTTGTTCAAGCGCTGGAAGAGCTCATGACCACCAATTGACCAGACGTTTTGGACCCTGCCTTGCTTCGACCAGGTTGTTTGGATCAGAAGATTCAAATTTCTTTACCAATTGAACAAGCAAGAATGAAATTTTTGAATAGAAAAACATGGAGATATAGATTATGAAGCCATAGTAAAGCTGTCTGAGGGATTCAATGGTGCAAACCTTCTAAATGTTTGCATAGAAGATGGCATGTCATCCATCCAAGCATAACGTGATTATGTAATTCATGAGGATTTTATAAAGGCTGTTAAAAAATTTAATGAAGCAAAGAAATTGGAGTCGAGTTCACACTATAATGCGGACTTTGGAAAGGACTAGTAAAATCATGAATTAACAAACCAATAAGAGTTAAACTCTACGATTTAGTTCATTTCAAAGGCATTTTCCTTTGCATTCGTTATAATTTCATGAAAAAGGATATATTATGCATTATCATTGATATGGGTCATTTTACCTCTCATGTCTCGAGTTCCATTTGATGACAGGTTTTTGGAAAGACCGATTGTGCGAGAAAGGAGATCCTTGTCTAGTGAAGATGATCCTGAGTGGAATAGTATGGAGGATCTCCACCACTAGATTTCAAATGTAGGAGGGTTGGAGAGGCTAAAGTAGCAGATATCCCCTCAAAGAGACAACAAGTGGATAATCGACATGGTGAATTTCACTGTGGTTGTAGGCAACAAGATGATGAACGTAGACAACAAGATATATACAGGGATCAGTTAAGGCCTATGATGCGAAGCATGTTACATGTATAGAAGCATTATTGGTTGAGAGCAATAGCCACAACCATGATAATGAAGTTAAAACAATGTGTGTGAAGGAAGGAGGAGTGAGGTTCACCATCAATGGAAACCATTACTTCTACCTCATCCTGGTTACAAATGTGGGCGGCGACGAATTGGTGGTTAGTTTGCAGGTGAAGGCATCAAATACTGGGTGGCTCCATCTGAAAAGGAACTGGGGACAGAACTGGCAGAGCAATACCATTTTGCAGGGGCAAGATCTCTCCTTTCAAGTCACCACTTTCGATGAAAAAACACTTTCTTCTTATAACATGGCTCCTTCTAATTGGGAATTCAAACATACTTTTGAAGGACATCAATTCTAGAATTACTATTGCTTGCCCTTGACTTGATCGCTATACCTGCAATTCCTTGAGAGCCTCAAGGCTATAGATATATATCAATTCTTAATTCTTAAACAAGCACTCTGGTAAGCACACTTGACTTTGATTTTCTATTTTTATTGTTGTCATTAGTGGAGCCACTACAACTCTACCATTATTCTCAAGAGGGAGATACTATCATTCTACCATTAATACCCATTGTCACTGTGTTCATATCCATCCCTTTTGACAAAATATGGTTGGGTGAGATAAAAATATCAGCTGGCCAGGTGATGTAATTGGGTTGAGAAATAGTTTCAAACTATTCATTAATAAATATAGTTTGTATGTAAAAATAAAAAATCAAAACATTAAAAAAATCAAAACAATTAAAAAATAAAAATCAAAACAATTAAAAACAAATAAAAAAA
>APFE030470302.1:272811-331313 GCA_000404065.3 Pinus taeda | reverse complement strand
TTTTTTTTTTTTTTTTTACAAATGGGCATCTCATAACAATTGAAATCATTTTATGTTAACTTTCTTTCTTGGAGATAATTCAAATGAACTTGCGCTCAAAGGCAACATCTAATTTTTTTTTGGTTGCTAAACATTCATACTCATTCTTGCATTTTATATCTTTCAAAAAGCTCTCACAGTTTTCATGTAGGATTTATATTGAGCTTTTACAGGTGTGCAAATGATCCAAGTCCATGCGGGTGTGATCTCCATAAATCACAATAAAACATGCATCATTAAAGCTTGAAGGAAGCTAATTTTTCATTACATATGTCATGACATTTTCCGCTACACAGAAATATTTTACATCATGATATGTTTACCCACACCTCTCCTTCAAAGCCTCATTAGTCATCCATGTTAAATTTCACTAATTCATTGCCTTATCCATTATGACTTCATACATGTCTACTTTTCTGAGTCACATACATTTTTGCTTAATTTTCAGTTCATATTTTTGCCTCACGAATAAACCATCCATCTCTCTACATTGCCTTGTTTTCCTTGCCATAAAAACTGTCTGACCATGACATCTTTTTTCTATAGTCCTACCAATAATTTTGTACGAACTCTCATTGACTGATGTGGATTCGTTAAGGACCACCTTTCAACAAGTCTTGATCCATCGACCTCAACACCTTATCTGGGATAAAGACTAGAGTCATTATTAGTACCTTGAGGCTTGCATGCCTTAATGGCAAGACTTCTCGCCAACGAATAATGGGAATACATTAATGTCCCTTGTTTGTTGGATATTGCAAGTGGCTCAACAACAACTCATCTATTCACACTTCACAAGATGTGCTTAGGTACGTTGGCACTCATTGACATTAATGGTTAGTTTTCCTCGCATTGTTTAACGACATTCATCAATGGTCGGTAATCCAATGACTTCTCTCCATGTTCGACATCAACACATTTATTCACATGGAAATAATTGTGCCACGATATGGGACGACATGAAGACTATATGATTCAGTAGCAGATTCAACAATATTTTATACTTTTGAATAGATTCAGTAGCAGTAATAAAGGATCCACATTCATGACTTCATCCATCATGTATGCAACCAAGACACATATCAAATTCTTGTATTCTTCATTCCATGTTTCAGCAGTAGGAGCTACATTTTTCTACATATACACAGTCTGTCCACTTAGGTAAGTAAAGTTATGTTCTTTTCTAGATTTTTATCATATAATTCCTTTTAAACTAAAATTATTATTTTTGGAAAATGCTTCACCATGTTCATGTTCATACCTCATATTTACATTTCATTATATATATCGCATTCATATTTCCTTATCACCTTTCATATGTCATATATGTCCTAACCAACATAATTTTTCCAAACAACTGCTATTGCATTATGATTCAAATGTTACATGTTTTGTAAACAATGATCGAAGAATGAATGGTTGATTAAATGTTTTCAAAGTTTTTTGATGTAACAAAAAAACAACAAAACTATTGTTATACAAGAACCAATACTAATCAAATTTTGGCTGTCACATAAGAACCAACCAAAATAATATATTGCAATCAAATGTTTTTTTAGAAAGAACACTTTGCAAAGTTGTCAAAAAGAAATTATGCGAAGTTAAAAAAATCAATATAAGCCAAAGTTCATATAAAAGCAAGACAATGCAAAAATATTAAATCATGATTAAGTGAATTAATGCAATAGATTGCATGAGGACATGGAATAACTTAAGTTGGGGGGTGTGTTGGGCTGCCAAATTAACATTCACTTTCACTCTATTTTTCACCTTTATCCTCATTTTGTCACCTCATTCCATCACATTTTCATTACATAAACCTACATTATTATTACTACATGAGTTCACATTTACATTTTCCAAAGTTATTAATTTCATGTATTTAGAGTGAATTTATGGTTAAAAGTTAGAGAAATAACATGTATTTGCTTATACCTAAAAGTGGCTTGAGTTTGATGACATGTGTAGATCATTTGGAAGCTTCCAAGGCACCCTTATGTGGACTCCCAAGATCAAATTCGAATTTCAATTCAGGAGGTGAACCATATTCCAAGGAGAAAGATCATGGAGATCTTGATGTGTCATGGTATTTGTATCTAGTATTTAGGGATAAGTTAAGACAAGTATGGATCTAGTAGATATTTAAGGGATCTACATTTATTGAGCAGATATCCCTAATTCATGTATAAATAAGAGAAGAATCCTTCAAAGGAAGGGGAACAATTATCAATTATTCATTAACATCAGATTTATTATTGTTCATTTAGCATGAATAATATCATTTTCTCCAAATCATGAATTATGAGTGTTTGATTCTTAATGTGTGATAGATGTTCATGTGTGCTCATTGAGGAATGGAAGGATCCACATACCAAGTTAAGTACATTTTGTTGTAGAGTAATGTTCATAGTTGTGAATATACAAGTTTTAATTCTAAATGTTCATTTTATTTCTTTGCTGTAAATACTTGTAGATAATTTCAGTATGAATTCATGTTATGGCCGTCTTTTTTTGTGTGAAGATTGATCTCCTTTCAGTAGCTAGTTTTTATGTGAGAAGGACAACCAGAACTTCCTAAGTTATGAGCCTCTTCTCCATGAGCTATATTGAATTGAAACAAGATTTAATTTCTTATATGCTTTCCTAGATTAAATTTATGTGAAGATTGATTTCCTTTCAGTAGCTAGTTTGTATGTGAGAAGGACAACTAGGACCTCCTAAGTTAGGATACTTTTCTCCATGAGCTAAGAACTGAATTGAAAACAATATTTACTTGCTTTCATTTATATGCTTTCTTAGATATTTGGCAATCTTATTATAGAAAGATTGTAGAAGGACAACCAAGACTCTTGAACAAGAGACTCTTCTCTATCTTCTAAAGTAAACTAATTCCATTGATCAAACATTTTAATGCTTTCATAAAATAGATATGAATATTTTATTTTCAAAATAGTTTAGATTTGTAACATTAATTTCGATTCTAAACAAACTTCCTACACCAGTTTCATCTGAGGTCCCATATATTTTGGTTTGCTTCTAAGTTTATGAAACCCCTGGGTTGACAAATTAAATGAAAGGAATTTAGCATACAATTAAATCGCCCTACACCATGAAATATTCTATTATACCTTCTAGCCTCATTGTATATATATCAACTAGTTGAATCACAATAGAGGTTTCTCTTAAGAAGTCTTGAAGATTAATTTTCAGCATGGTGCCTTTATTGATGATATTGATAATAACTCATAGATCAAGGAAGGTGTTTGGTACTGGTATTTTATTGATATGCACATGTTATGAAGAATTTGGTATCTACGGATAAATACTAATTCCCTAGATAAGTAGCCATACCAGTCCTATCGCTCCTTCCCATACTTAACACACTTGAGAAGTACCTGTAAACATCAAAATGAGACAAATAACCAATCAAAGAAAAAGATCTATTGATTACAAGTAAATGGAATCAGATACATTCACACATATAAGCATCACATATCAAGATAAGCATATGGAAAAACGTGTAAATACTTTATTGAATAGAAGGAAGAATTACAACCATGAAGCCTGATTCAAAGTCACTCCTCCAGCTTTGGTTCCATCCACATCACATCATAAGCATGAAATTCCAGCAACATAATGACACTTACAATATTCTCAATTCTCAAACTAACATTATCTCCTTACAATTCATCAAAGTCCAACCCTTGATCACTTAGATGAGTGCTTAATTTATAGGAAGATGGAGGAGGTTTTGTCATCAATGAGGGTATTGAATGGCCTTCCATACTTAGAATTAGTCTCCATGGAGGAAGGGATTAGAGGATAAGAGGTTAATGGATCCTTAGCCTATCCAATTTCGAGCTCATAGGAGGGGAAAAGACGTGGGATCCTTCTAGAATGATCTAGAACCAAGAAATATTCCCAGAACCCTATGCAAATTTCGCTCAATCTTGCCCAGTGCAGGTCAAAGTGGGCCTAAGTGCTCTGCAAAGCACCATTTCATGGGCCTAAGTGCTCTACAGAGCACCCTTACATGGGTCTACCTGCACTGGTCCTTCAAGGAGTCATTTCAGGATGTCTTCAGGCCATGAAATTGTCTGGGAAGGAGGCATTCAATAGGTTGACTTGTTTAGGGCATTTAACAGCTGAAATTAGGGTTTGATGAGCCCTAAAACACTGATCTGGATGATGGGAGTGATGTGCTCAAATGGATCTATAACAACACATGTACAACTAGGCTACCAGGATCCAAGTACTTAGGAACAATCATCCTCCCAAACATTAACTATTTATCCTATGACATTGATTATGGGAGCATCCCTTTTTCTTCTCCTAGGCCTTTTGAGAAAATATTCTTTGATAAACTTGCTGTCTATGGGAACATCCTTAATGCCTTGTAACTTCTAGGAAATAAGTCTGGTAAGTATTCTACCATTATAAATAGCTTGTGCCTACTTATTATTAGGAATTGGGGTAGGATGGGTAGGAAGTTGAGGCTTCTTTGGTGGAGTAGTGTTTTG
This sequence comes from Pinus taeda, assembly GCA_000404065.3. NCBI lineage: Eukaryota > Viridiplantae > Streptophyta > Pinopsida > Pinales > Pinaceae > Pinus > Pinus taeda. Next base: position 326,754 of record APFE030470302.1, on the reverse strand, counting down.
AGGTAGGATAGGCTATTGAGGAGCAGGTGTTAATGTTGGTGGCTGAGCCACAGGAGACATCCATTCTTGTGAAGAATTATACCATTGAGAATACTAATACCAAAATGGTTGGTAAGGAGAGATGACGTGCTAACCAAGGTATCATCATAGGTTAATCATGGATCAAGGTGAGGGGTGAGGTGGACACCAAGGCTGAGGGTGAAATTGTGTAGGGTAATTATTGAAATAATGGGATGAGTTATAACCCATACCTTGTTGATAAGGTCTTAGTGTTAGTGACTTCTTTTGGTTGATGGATCATATTGACTCCATGTTCCCTTTAGCTCCTTGGTATATAGCTTTCGATCTTGTAAATGATGGATATTTGTTAGTAGGGTGTTGTTCTTCACAAAGTGCACACATTTCTATATTATTAAGTGGACACTCATTTTGAGGGTGCCTTTTGGTGCATTTAGGACAAAAAGACAACTAATTCCCTTTCTTCCTCACTTTTTCTTAGTTTTCAACATGTCCATCTATAGGGTTATAGAGTGAATTATCTTTGTCTTCATGTCTTATAATATTCCTCTAATGTTTTTTTTGTAAGCATAGGGAAAGAAGCATAAGGAATTACCAAATTTCTATCGGTCCACCTTCTTATTAGCATTGGAATGATTTTTGAAAAGTTGCTTTATGGTAGCATATTCCAATAGATAAATGTCCCCATTGGGCTTGAAATTTAATGTTTCTATCAAATATTTCCTTAATTCTCTTAGTAGAACTATCCTCAAACCCTTGGTTTCATTTTTTTAACGAGGTTGACACAAGACAACGAACTATCCTCAGAGACCCTTGGTTTCATTTTTTAACGAGGTTGACACAAGACAACGAGCTATCCTCGAACCCTTGGTTTCATTTTTTAACGAGGTTGACACAAGACAACGAACTATCCTCAGACTCCTTTTTCAGAACTCATAAGTGGTCATGAAGGAGAGATCTGGTTCCAATTCCCCCAGTATATAATGTACAACATCACTGAATTGATCGTTAGTCGATGTAGGTATGGAATAGGTTGCCACATAATTAACTTGTGGCGGGGATGATACCATTGGTACAAAAGGACCATTTAGGGAAGATGGTTGAGTAGGAGCCATATTTGGACCAGGAAATGAAAGGTGGTCAATGGTGACAATCCTGCCTTCATGCGGGAAATAAATCACTCGAAAAAGTGTTGAAACAATAGCTCCCATGTGATAAACATAGTCACGCACAAGAAGTAAATTGTAATCTAAATGTCCTGGGACTACCATCACGTTCAGATAAACGATTTTTCCTCCCAAAGTGATAGGTAACTGAGGAAGGATCCCTATCGGTCGACTTGTTCCTTATTAAATCCCAACAGATTATGTGTAACAGGCACAAGCGGTAGCGAACCGAGCGCTTGCCAAGCAGTTGAGGAAAGGATACTCACTGATGCACCTTCATTTATAATATTGCCAGATACAATCATTTTACAAACTTGCACTATGATTTCGAAAGGCACATAAGAAGGAAGGTGAGATCCTGCAAGTTGATTCCAATCAAAGGAAGTGACTAGACTACTTGGAGGGGGTACCGTAGAAATGGGAGAATTAACCCCTTGAGTTACAATAACTAGAGGATTTTCCTCCTGTCTTGATGGAACATGTGGACTGCCCCCAAGCTCATTTGAATCTGAGGAAACAAAAAAAACTTGAGTGGTATGATTTTCACTCTCTTCGGGAAAGGTACGATTAGCTGAAGGTGAAATCGGGTCAACCGTTACCTCAACCTGTTGATTTGGATCGGGTACAGACTCATAGGATTCACTTTCAGAGAGAGTGGTTTCGACTGACGGTTGATTTTAGTCAGTTGGTTTATCAACTAGTGAAGGATTCAGGGAGACTTTCCTATAACTAGATGGAAGTTGCTACGATGAAGCAGGACAGTTATCCAACACTCTTTTGGCTTCATCCAAAAAGGGACAAAGGTGAAAGGAATGATTACCTTCATATAACCTACATGGAATCCTGAACTTTCCCTTCTGTCCATGAACTTTACTATCAGTAGTTGATGGTGTCTTACCAACATGATCTCTAGAGGTTGATGAAATAGGATGGTGTGAACAAGAGGACCACTCTTTCAAGATTCAAGGAAATAAGGACAATTTCGATGAAAATGGTCTCCTACACAAATTGTGCATAGATATTTGACTTTGTGAGGCTTAACAGATGGATTTTCATTAGATGTTGCATTTAGAGCAATGGTTGCCTGGTTGCTCCCTTGTTGAATTGGCTTCTTCTTCTTCTTCTTCCCTTTCTTCTTCTTCTTAGCCACCTGGTTTCTAGTACCAATACTTTCACCAAGCGAAGAGGAATAAGGGGAGGAAGAAATAAATGAGGAAGAAGGCAAAGGGTCAACTTTAGGATCAACTGGAGGTTTATTTTGTCCAGTTGGAGGTGTACTCGATTTCAAAGATGTCTTGACATTTTGAACCGAGGAGGTTGAAAACAGCCATATTGGCAGGCCAATGGTAAGTCCCGGAAGGGATAATGTATCCATATAAGGAGCACCAATATTTCTGAAAGAAGGAAAAAGACTAGGATTCCCATCAAAAGGGATTCCTTGACCAATGGACTCCGAATTTGTCGTCATACCTCTTAACCTAAGATCAACTAAGGAATAGGGATGTTATTCGCTGTCAATTAATTTTAACGAAACTTTGGACACAACTTTTCTTTTTCAGTTTTTAAGAGTCGAGAAAAAGCTAAAGATGACTCTAGCCTCCTTCGATTTTTAATGAGCCTGAAAGGACAAGTGCTGAGAAGGACCTTTTCTTTTAAGGAGTGGAAAAGGAACAAAAGTGACTACTCTGGAAAATCTAGACAGAGGGATTACCAAACCAATTGAAAAATTGCAATATATACCTTGGTGATAAATTAAAGAGAAATTACCAAGGACTTATGTATGGCAGTCAATCTTCCCGAATGCTGTGTTCAGTGCATTACGATCAATAAGGTGGCAGACTCAGTTTCCTATGGATAAAGGATTTAAGCCTATTATGGTCTCCCAATATATATGTGACGGTACGGGGAGCACAAATCCATGCTAGCACTTGTCGTATCAAGAAGGAGGAATCACCCAACCTTCAATGAAAATGATAGCCACTAGTTTTACCGACGCCGGAACACGTTTCTAGCCTAGACCTCTAGATACGTTGCGTTAAGTTCCAAAGCATTGTTATATTCATTGAAATTCATTTTAAAGTTGATCTTGTTTAGATTTTTCCTTTTAATGGTTCACCGTGTGATGATAATCTGAAATTCCTAAGATGTAATCTACAATGATAAACAATCTTTGTTTATTTTGAGCAATGAAATCCTAGCTACTAGGGAAAGAAAATTACAATGCTTTTAAACAAAGAGCAAAGAGCACACACTAGTGCATTTCCCTAAATCATATTTTCGCACACAAACAAAAAAAAAATGCTAAATGCAAATGCATGTATTTGTTTTCATTCTCCTTAATGTGAAAAATGCCAAAAGGAAAACTAAATGTAGCAAAGATCTAAAATATTTTACTCAAAATGACATTTTCGACAATTTCTTCTTCAAAAGAGAAAGGAAGACTCAACAACATTTCAATTAATAAAAATGCTTTCGACACTTCAAATATAAACAAATCAAACCAAATATATGAAGAAAAGTTCAATTGATTATCAAGGGAAGGAAGAATTCACGACACTTCTCTTTTCGACACAAAGCAACAATTATGACACTTTTTGTATCAAAGCGACAAATCGATTTAAGCAATTTTTCGACAAAGGATTGTAAATGATGAACAAACACATAAAAAAAATCACTAATCCTAATGTAATTGAGGCTGATCTAAGTGATACAAGTAAGCTTCAGTAAAGAGGTACGGTTCATATGTAGCAAAACAACTAAACAAAACTGAAAACAAGGTCAAAAACCCTCAATTTCTAGAATGGAAAAAGAGTTCAGTCAGTCATCGCACCTGGGCTTCACAGAAACAGAGATTCATCACACTTACTACACTCGGGAGGTGCGATGCATATTGAGTTACAGTGGAAGACAATGCGATGGTCCAGGGAGCGCAACTGAAATGGGTTTTGGCTCAGATGTGCAGCTATTTTTAGTGAGTTAAGTTGGGCTTTGATGAATAGGAAAGAGCAAAGTATGAAGGAATATCTTGGGAGGTTATTGAGCTACCAAAAAGGGTATTTAGATGTGCTTGCAAGTCAAATGTTTAATTCATAAACTAAACCAGAGATTGACTGAAGCAGCATTCATCTACTATGCAATTGCAGGGAAAGAGTAGTTTGAAGGCTACCTGGCTGACTTCATACTCTGTCTATAGTTTATAAAACAAATAATAACAACAAACAAACATCTGTTCTATCCCTAATGGAGTCACCAATTTGTTTATGGGAAAACTAGTATTCCTAAAGAATGCTAGCCCTTTAGGTTTGGCAGCTACCCTAGAAACAACAGTTTAAAGCAATTCAACGATTTCTTCTATGTGTAACAGATAAGAGAAAGATAATAGAACCAACCTGGAACTTCCGCTTAATCCCTTGTTTGATCTCTCTCCCCTTTGACAGAGCCTGCAACTCCTCCCCGTACTTAACACGCTTGGAGAGTACTTGCACAAGTACAGCAACAAAGAACCGTCAAAGCATCGTGATCTATTACAACATAAACATTACAGAATCATATATATAATGAACAAATGATAGCATTCACAAATGATAACATTCACAATTGCACAATCATATGGAAGAAAACTTGAAGAACTTTATTGATATAAGGGAGAATTACAACCCAATTGTCTGATCCAGCATCATCCTCCCAGCTTCAATCCTTCTTCACCTCATGAAATAGCAAGATCACTCCAACAATACAATGCTCTTTCCTCAATTACAAACTATCATCACTTCCTTGCAATTCACAATATTCCAGCCTCTAGATCTCTTAGATGATGGATCCATTTATAGTTGTGTGCAAGGGTGTGAGTCATCCATGGGGTTTGATTAGTGTCATTCCACTTGTTATAATGGGTTCCATAAGAGAAGGGATTGGAGATTTCTTAGATCCCTTATTCATCCTTGGGCGAATTCAGAGAGGCAAGTGGCATAGGAGAAAGTTCTAGAAGATTTCATGTACAATCAACTAACAAATGTCCCAGACATTTGTCCATCCTCGCCCATCACACCCTATAGAAGGTCTAAATAGTATGCATTTCACCCTGGCAATGTACCACTCAGTATGCATCGCACGTTGCTAGTGGAGCAGTCAGTATGGTTTAATTTAGGCAGTTTCTAGATGGTTTCTCAGATGGAACTTTTGGGGAATGATGTATTTAGATGACTATGTTCCTTTACGGTATGAAACCACTCTTTTAGGGGTTGATGAGCCCTAATACATCGACATATAAGTTTGGGGTTGATGTGCCCAAATATGTCTATAACACCAGGAGAAACTATGCAAGGAAATAGGAGGCTTGGAGGGCAGAGGAGAAGGTTTGTGAGAGGCCTTTGACTGTCTATGAGTAGCAGAGAGATTGTACTGAGAGCTAGATAGCTTATGAGCTAAAGCTTTGTGTAATCCTGAGATATTTCCACTTGTATGATAATACAAAGATCAAGGTTTTTAGCTGAGGCTTTCCCCAAAGTATTCTTCTGTGTTCATGTGTGATTGATTTCTCATTCTTTGTTATATGTGTTCTATTTGATCTTGCTTAAAATCAATTAAGATTTTGCAAATTTGTTTGTAGAAGTAGATCAAGTATTTTGATTTAGTATATTACATAATATGTTGATCTATAGTGGGAATTTCTACAAATTTTTGGCTGAAGCTATGCATGAGCAATTGATGAACCTCACTACTGAAGGAGTGTTTAAATACTCCTCTATTCTATTTCATATCTTTATTTTTCAGCACGGAGACAAGTTGCCTATTGTTTTGGACAATCAAGATGATCAACAAGAGAATCAAGCAGTTATTCACTGGACTTCATTGATTAGAAAGAACTCAATGAGTTAAGATTCTTTGATTTCATAGTCCGTTTCATTCACCCAGTTGCACAGCTCCTCAACAGTCATAGTGAACCCAGGATCAACTTAGAAATTAAAAGGATCCTACACCTCAGTGATCAAGTCAGAAGAAGAGACTGGTACCTTTATTAGAATTACACAGAGATCCAAGTATATGGCCACGAATTGGTTCCATATAAGGTGCCAAAATATGTTCCAATGAGATTCTTTTCTCTGGAATATATTAGGCATGGATGAGATCCATTTCATTTCAGGGAAGAGAAGATCACAGTTTAAGATAAAGGAACATGTTGGATCCTTCACCTATAACACCAGATCATTTGGTTTAGAGGCATAAGCTATTTTGAAACATATGGGTTTCGAACCTAGCTTTACCTAGTCCTATGGTCCAGTCAACATTATTTCAAACTTAAGGGTGTGACTCAAAACCACTCCTTATAATCATACACCTAGGCTAGAGATTGAGAAGTTTAGAAATGAGGAACAATGGGAAGAGAATATTCTTCAAGAAGTAGAAGAACAAGTTTTACCTCCTTCTACTCTTCAGACTCCAACTTCTCAAACTAAACATGACAAGATGCCTAGGGATGAATCATCATCATCAACAATTGGAGAGAAGGAATTCATCCATTACCAGAAGAAATCAAGAATTGAATCAAAGGGCACTACAACAACTACTAAAAATCAGGGTCAGAAGGAGCCTATCATCATCAAATTGGATGATTCACAGGTTTCTGTAGGGACATAAGAACCACTAATTACTACTCCTTCTTGTACTTCACATAATTTGCTAGAAATTACTCAATCAGCAGGAGCAAGTGAACATAGGAGTCAAATGTTTTCTCTAACTTCCTTGAAATCAAGTAGAAGAATGAAGCTTTAAAAGCTAATGTTTATGCACAATTTCGAATCACACTTCCACATCACAATGCAGGTTGTTGACAACATTTGATAGTGATAAAGGAAGAATGCAAGTGGCCTTTTTGTAGGCTCAAGTCCCTTTTCCTAAAGGTTCTTCTGATTATAAGAAAATTATATTTACTTTTGATGCAAATCAGATACATCCAATTGATCAAATGTACATGCATAGGCAGTCGGGTGAGATGTTGTTCTCAACCATGATCAACACTTCTATGGAATTGTCAAATCTTAAAACTTCTCTGTCAAATGTGCAACTATAGTTGAATATTAAGAAAATATCATATTTAGCTAAAGACAATAGGGTTAAGTCATTGGATGACTTAGTAATTAAAATTGGATATGACCCTACTGATGTCAAAGATGCAGAAGATATTATCGGGAAGAAGAACAAATACATTGTATTATTGAGAAAACAATTGAAACTGCCTTCTACAGAGGACCCCTAGACCAAGGAGATAGCAGAGAATGAGAAACACAAGGAAGAAATGCTCTCTGATAATTGAGTAGAATGGATAGATTAAAACCATGGAGGAGAAGATTGAGAAATTGCTTAAGGAAAAAGAGAAATTTACTGAGTTAGCTATAACTCCCATCACTGCTATTCCTATTATAGTGTCCAGAATAATAGGGGAATCTACATTAGCCACAAGGGAATCTTCATCGACAACACAGGATTTGAACAAACTCTCACAGGAGCTCACTCACTAGAAGTAAGAGAATGAAAGGCTTCATAATAAATTTCAGAATTGGAAGCTCAGAAAATAAAGAATGATAGTTTGTATGTTGAGAAAATGCAGAAAACATATAGGTTGAACAAAAGAATTGAAGAGTTGCAGAGTCAGTCATTGATGGCTCAGACCTTGGCCCAAGCCAAGGAAAGCATATGGGTAGATATCAGTCAGGCCGCGATTCAAGTATGGCCTTCCATTCAGATCATTTTTGAGTAGGAGGAACTCATAAATAGATGTCAGATAGCCATTGATCAAGTGAAGTAGCTACTCAAAGATAAACCAAGTGAGGCTGTAGACATGATCAAAGTTATTAACTCAAAAACTAGGGCCGAATTGGAGCAGATTAAAATTCAGGACAAAACAAAAACCATCTTAGAAATCAAGAAGGTGTTGCAGAAGAAGAACTTAATGACTCAATTAGAGACCAAGCACTAAAACTTGAAGACTTCGGTCCAGAGGTCTCATTTTAAATTTAATTTACTGAATCAGAGAGGTTTGCCAGGATTAGTGGCCCCAAATGACATGATGATCATTCTAGAAGAATACTGCCAAAAGCTTTATACCATAGCCATTGATAAATCAAAATTTGCAGGTATAAAGGGGCATATTACAAGGAAACAAGCATTAGAAGCTTTAGATTTTGATTTGACTATTAAGCATGAAATTAAACTTCTTTTTGTAAATAAGCCCACTTTTGATAAATACACCGAGGTTGATGAAGTTTATAGAAAATTGGTAAAGCTCACCATACCAAGTGAAGACTGATGGGGTCACTTGTGTGAACTTATTGAGTAACTTTCATAAAAAATTGAAGGATAGATGGGCAACACTTTTTTAGGACCACATCATCAACAAATTCCTAAAGGATAGTGCCAACACTTAGCATTTTTTAAATTCCTACATTTTTGTACTATTTTTGTAATTTTGTTTTGAAAATATCTAGTAGAAAATTTTGGATAAATAACTCCTCCTTCGAGTTATTAAGGGTTGAACCCTTGTATGAGCATTAAGAACATAATTGTAACCGAGCTGGAGATTTGAAAAGCTAATGAAAGGATTCTGAATTTGCCTACTATAGTTCTATCTTCTTGTAAGTTTTCATATGTGCTTATTTCATTATGTATTGCTTCATATATTCAAGTCTTTATGCAAAGATCTAGGTAAGATCATACTGAGTATCAGTCAGTCTTAAATCCCCTATGAAGTTATCAGAAATGACTAGGGACTAGCTTATAAAACTATTTGTTATTATAAATTCCCCTATATTAATTAATTGTCACACAAATCTGCATTTGTTTAAATATATTTTGTTCTACAGGAAACATTGTTTGCCTGTATTCTTTGCTTATAACCAATCAAATATTCTGTTTGAATATTTAGTAAGTTATACCACCACATATTCTATTATTCATTCACTTTAAATCATTTAACTATATCTATAAAAATAGTAGCCCTGTCATATAGCTTAGTAATTGTTAAGGCTTAAGCACCTATTTTAAATAATTCATATCATTGGTCATCCATAAAATTTAAAAACAACAAAATATTTTAGATGCTCTGACATGACTAACTGACCTAGAGTCATCTTAGAGGACAACACACGTTATGGTTGTTTTTAATGAGCCTTAATTTACGTATGGAGTGATTTTGTAAGCAAAAATAGACCAAGTAAACAAAGCTCTGGAAACTGGATGCCTTCTAGTATAAAGCTATACAAAGTGTGGTAAGATGCAGATATCCAATGACCGTTTAGAATATCCTTCTAATTAAAGTAAGTTTTGATTGTTCCTTGCATTGAAAAATAAATATGGTGTGGATAATGGGCCACTTACTCTTTTCTTACTAAACTATGTGAGTTTCAACAAGGGAGATGGAAATTCAAATGCCTTAAGAAAGTTTTCATATGCAAACCTAGGTTCATCTAAGAGACACAAGGGAAGAAAAGATTACTTACTTTCTATAATAACACTTTCTCCTAGTCCCAAACATGAAAAAATTAATGCTTTGGTTAGTAGTAATATTTGTGGATGATGGGCCACTTACTTCTTTACTAATTAAGCTATGTGATTTGCAGAAAACTTTAGCAAAAATAGTTTGAAAATCATACGTGGATTTTGGCCACTTACTTCTCCCTAATTAAGCTATGTGTATTGCAAATACAAATTAAAAAATACTCTAATTTCTCCACTAATTGAGGTTAGTAAAGCAACCACGCATACTAAACATAAAATAAAAAATGCAAAGGTGAAGGCAATTCACTAAAGGTTGTCAATCACCTGAGAAAAGAGAAAATACAAGGATCTTTTTGACTTTCTGGTTACCACAAGAGTTTAGCCACACACAGACGTGCGTATGTGTCTTCCAGTGAAAAAGCCACGCGGGCGAGTAGAGAAAATGAAAACTCAATTCTGTGGGCTCAAAACAGGTTCCTAGAGGTCCTGCGAAAATTCCAGAGAGGTGCTGAGTGCCTTCTAGAGTGGTTATGTAGAGAGAAGGTCCGGTAAGCACAACCTTTATATTAAAGAAAAGATAATAGTATGGTCGACATTCCTGTGGTAGGGTTTTTTTGGCAATGGTGTACCAAAAGACACCTCCTTAATAGTTGGTTGTTCTCTGCAAAGGATCACAAGTAGAATTGGTGCTGTTAGTAGACAAACTTAGGTAAACAAAAGCATTGCAAATAGTGAAAACAATGCATATACAAACATAAACTAAAACAAAGATGTAAATACACAACAATGCTTTATGGAGCAAATAATTCAACAAAATAATGGAAAAAATTTCCCTTTATTGACTGCTAGTAGTAGAGGATGAATACAATAGATGAATCTTAAGCACTTGAAGATAATTCTTTGAGCTATGGTGCTCAAAGATCCTCAACAAGGGGAGGTTATTTTCCTCAATCTCTTTGCAAGTTTCTCCTCTCTCTCAAATAAGTATGAAGACTCTCCAATGGTGGATTCCTCTTCTCTCACTAAGATGATGGATTGCCTAGAAGAAATATGGCCAACATGCTAATGCTATTACTTTCTTTAGCTTCAACAATGGAATGTTGGTTTGCTCTGATAACAATTTGGCCAACATAACAATGTCTCATATTTTGGTTCTCCCATGCTTGTTTATATATATATTTTGAATCCATCTTCCCTCTCTTGGTTCATGCATGACAATGACTCATGAGTAGGACAAGATAATTCCATTAAGGGCTGTGTATCTTCAGGGCGACTTGAATTCGTCTGTCCTAGAATGAGATCCTATTAGGGAATCGACTCCAAGTGTGTAGAGTGGTCCTGAATTCACTGCGTCATCCATTTCTTCAACTGCGGGGATTTCGAATGATAGTCCAAGCGTGCACGACTATCTAAGAAATAGCCACGACGTCCTAAATTTTTTAACCTTATAAAATTTGGACCTTAGGAGAATTTTTTTTTTTGAGCTTCATGATGTCTTCAGCTGGAAAATCTTCACTTGTGCATTCTGTTGGACGTGTTTTAGTGTCTTCTTGATTGTGAAAACATGTATATGATTTTCTGGTGTAACAAAGGTGTTCAATCCCTCACAACAAAAAACTACTTATAGCAACAAATTAACATAATAAATATAATCTTATATTGCTAAAAGATTTGAGATTATAATGTCAATGGAAAGAAAAAATGATCCCAACCCTTACTAGTTTCATTGCTAACTCATACTAGGTTGCATAAACTATTTTAAATAACATATAAGCTCAAAGATCTCTTGGAGCACACCCTAAGAAATTTGTGGCTCTTTCCAACATACTTACCAACCTACATCCATCTTAACTTCAGACCTATCAAGCGTCGAGAGGGATAAAATATCTCAAGATGCAAGCCTATTTTTGAGTGCGAAACTTGAGGAAAGGTTTGCACGATCCCTCTCAGCGCTTAATAGATTCATAGTTGTTGAGAAATCAAGTGAAATGTATTCTAATACTTAATTCATCTTCTTGATACTTGTGAAAAATTAGATGTCTTATTATTTCTTATTTATGTCTTCTTCATCAAGAAATTATACATTTATTCAATCATTCAAGAAAATAGAGATCACAATGAGACAAGAGACACCAGAAAAAGGCCAAAGGCCAAGCCAAAACCCACAAGGGGAAAACCTAATAATCCTTTTCTTATAGAATCAGATCAAAATGAGAGATAACCAAGCCAAGACCAAACTGCCACCAAGATACCAAGTCAAACCCTCCAAGTCACCTCCAAAAGTCAAATACAACACTGGTCAAACTTCTTCAAATCTGGTCAAAATTTGATTTTAGAACTTGCAACTAGGGCTGAATTTCAGCCTGTAACAAACTTAGAAAAATTTGGGCCTCTTCCACATAAATTCATCCTTCACATGTGCGAGCTATTAAAAGTCAAATATTTGGTCAACGATGCTAGATTCTCCTTGTTTTTGACTTGCCTCTCTCTCTCTCGTTTGACTTGACATATTTCCCCTATGTTAGGTGCAAAAGATGCTTCTTGTGATGATGAGTGAATGTGCTCTAAAGAGGTCAAACTTGTCAATTATACATAGCTGTCCAAGAGGGTAGAATAGGTGCCACTTAGAGGGATGGGACAACTTGTCAAAGGAGGGTTGAGTTGGTCATCTTTGGACTTATGACTCTTAATAAAAAATCAGATTCTCCTTCGCTTAAATGTCCAAATGGGACATGATACAAATGAATTTTATATTGACTTAAAATTAATTCTTTTGACTATAGCATGAAGAAAATGCTTGAGAAATTATAATAAATACATCAATGATCAATATGTACATAATGAAGACCGAACCTAGTTACAACTTCAACACGTTCTCTTAATTAGGGAGGTATTCATAATGACACATCATGATATTATCAAGTTAAAATATTATTATAAGAAATGAACCTAATTGATAAACATCATTAATGATAACATCATCATAACCAACATTATTAAATTACCAAGGCCTTGACAAGTAATCTCTGTCTCTCCACTTACATTAGAGCACAATGTTGGGAGGGATTCAATAGGAAACCACATAGATGCATCTTCGAGGCACATAATCCACCTCACCAGAGTATGTCCTCCATAGGACCATTTCCTACTTGTCACAAGAAAATTTTTGTCCACCATACAATTATTAAACTGGTTCAATGTACTTAGGGTGTTAGTCCTAATCAGTCACAGTATATGAAACAAGAATGCCAGTCCTAGATTCTTATCCAATCTACCCTTCTCCTTATCTTGGTCCATGTACTTGAATTAGGGTGTTTGTCCTAGTCATAATACATGACACAAGGAGAAATTAGGTGCCCATCCTCACTCCTTCTCAACCTAGGAGGAATTATCCACAAGCACAAGCTTGATTAGGAAGTAATCAAGCTTCCTTACATCAACTACCTATTTCTTCGTGGCTATATATTGTAGCTTTCTTGGCTTCCATTTGCACCATATCTCAAGTCATAATGTGCTTCAACCTTCCATTAAAAACTAGGCTCCTTGACAATCTTCAATAATCTTCATATTGCTTTGATTATTATAAAGTATTATGGACGAATCTAGCACAACTTCAAATAGTCCATCAAACATTTTGTGGAGCCAAGCTGATGCATAACTAACTACACATATTTTCATATATTTTTCCTCTGTAGTGTTTAGTGTAACATGATTCTATTTTATGCTCTTCCAAAAATCCATACCAGATCCCAAGCAAAAACAATCACCAATAATATTTTTTCTCATCATCAGCACTACTAGACGAATTAATATCCTCTTGAAGTAAATGTATTAAGGAACCAATCATTGACCAATGTAATGATGGATCAATAATATCATGACTCCCCAAATTTTTGTAAGAGAAGTTTCCATAGGTCTACAATCCATCATTCTAAACTTCTTGAGGATCTTGATCATATGTCGTCCTTCACCAAGGAAAGTCTCATCAATTTTCTATCAAGTCCCAAGTAGTGGTGAATAGATCCAAGATTCTCCATGTCATATTCTGCTTCCATCTACTTCTGAATGCAATACCTTTTCCTTTAATTTTATGAATTATTTGAATTATTCAATTGATGCAATGTATGAGGTATTCTATAATAATTATTTTCCTCTTTCCATATCCTTCATAAATCTGAGGTAGCTCTTCCAACTGAGATATGAGCTTCTTTTATATAAGGAGAGAACCTTCTTAAACTTTGCTATCATACTGTGATCTATTGCATGCTATATATTGAATTATTTAAAGAATGCATACTTCAAATTGCTAGCTCTGTTTATATTTAGGAATGTCCTCTTATTTTGCTATGTGCTTTTAGTTCTTTATTATGCTATCAAAGTCTAGGCGTCTTTTTCTATTGACTTAAATTTTTTTGATGAGCCCTAGTATTGCAACAAGAATGTTGCAACTCCCAAAGCTACCAACTTAAATTATCAACCCAAGGTTTGTAAAAACTTAAGTGGGGTCGACACTATATGTGCAACAAACATCTTACTCTTCCTAGTCTAACTCCCTTTAATGCAAGTGAAAGAAGGCAAGGTGATCAAATATCTAGGTAAGTTGCGAATCCTAAGTTGCAAAAGGTAAATAACAATAAGCAAACCTATTCTACTTTTGCTGGAAAGTAAATGACAGAAAGGAAATCTATTCTATTTGAAAAAATGTAAAGAATAATGACAACCAATAAAATCTAATCTATCTCACCGGAAAATAAATGGCATTAAAGGAAATCTATTCTATTTTGCAGGAAAAATAAGTCCTATATTACTTTTGCGAGAAGGAAAACACACTTTGCTTAAAGTAAATCGTGGAAAGGAAATCTCGACTAATTGTAGAAATCAACATTCAAGAAGAAACCAATGTAAGAGCTAAATGGTTACCTAACCAAGATTCATATCAACCAAAGTTGTCTCAAATCATTCATAGGCTATAAATTTACTTCTACCATGAATTTGGGCAAGGAAGATCTCAAAAACAAATTGCTATAGGATTGTTATTTCTCGTGTTAACTTGATGAATTCCCACGCAAATCAAATGAAAATGAGATGGGACAATTTTTATATTAATTAGAATTTACCAAGACTCCAATCCAAGTAGAATCACTTAAAATACCCTTTTTAACATGTGCTAAAATATAACAGAAAATTACTACTCCAAAAACTAGAAATTCAAGAATCAGTGAGCTTGTTAACCTGCCAACTGCCAAACTTGATCAAGTGAAAACTATATGGGGAAAATTTTGTTATTAACTTGAATGTTCTTAGGAATCTATACAAGTGGAAACAACTTGAAAGAGATTCATTAACCTATGCTAAAATTCAATAGAAAATTACTCTTATTTTGCTACAAGAGACTTCCAGAAATTCCAAAATTATCAACTAGTAAACCAATTGAAGTAGCTCAATGATGAATATGAATTTTCAAAGTTGTTCTAAGGATGCATCATGCTTGTGAATCTGTAAATAACCTACAAAACAACTCACTTCAATCATTTAACCAATATAACCTACAACAAAGGAAGCATGAACACTAAATGCAAAAATACGAGATGCAAGTGAAAAACACATTCAAAGGAAATAAAGAAATTGTACAACAGGGCTCTGAGACTCCTAGGATGGCCAAGCCCAAGGGTAATTAGATTCCAATGAAGGAAACCAAGTTTTAGAAACTAAAAATGACACCAAACATCATTATTTGAATCAATGCAAGTACATCCTTGTTGGAAATGAAAGTAGAATTGCTAAATAACAAGTTTTCTTCACAAGAATACTAAGAAATACACGCCCCTAGAGGAAAATTCGAGTTGGTACTTATACAATTTGATGTGGAAGCATCCTCCTCAAATGGAGACAACTTTCCCCTCCAAAATCCCTCATAAAGTGGATCTAGTTCCCAACAATAGGAATATTCATTAAATGACAAGGAGCACATTCCTAGATTTTCTCAATCACTGGAGCTCCAGAATTTTATCAATAATTTCATAATATCTTGTTCATTTATTATCCAATATTGGTCCATCTTGTAGTAGTGAGAAAGTCCCTATATTATCTCATTCATATTTTACTCAATATTCTCTCAATATTCTGCAAAAAATAATAATATTAGGGACATAATATGCAATTATCTCTAAACCTTCCTAACAACATATTAAAGCTAAAAAAAATTATTAAGTGTAGAAGGAAAGATTTAATATAGCCTTTATGTGACTAAGAAAGGTTATATGGGCCTTAATTTGTGTCTAATTTGGAGGCGCATCATACACCCCCATTGAAACTGTTGCTCATCCTCTGAGAAACCTACCGAGGTTCTTGCCATGTTGTTCTTCTTTTATGCAATGTTGTTCTTATTTTATGCCTTAGATGACTTTTGTTATGTCCCACACTCATGTATGTAGCTTCCTTTACTAAATTGAACCTTGTATGCTCTTCAATTTCTTCCTTTGGATTTAGCTCAACCTTTATTTCTACTTATTATTTGTCCTTTCTTCTGATCCTTTCTCTGATTTATCCCCTTCAATCTCAACTTATTCTTCTCCTAAATCCTCCTCCTATGGCTTAATACATTTCAAATTAGAGCAGAACATAATATTTGTCTTCTGTTGTTATAGGATCCTATGGCTTCCTGTGCGGTGGAAGTTGTTTAAATAAAGGCAAATCAGACAAATTTTTCTACAAGGCTAAGGGGAAGGAAAAATAAAAAATGCAATTCTCCTTGCTCAATAAACCTTATTCTTTCATCCCACCATGTTTTTGACATAAACACTCAATTAGCTCACTTCTTTTCATTTCTAAAATTTAAAACTGTGAGAACTACAAAGTGTTTTTATGAGAACTAAAGTAATTCCTTAAGTTCCTATATCAAATGATGGTGATGAAATTTTGTACTTACACCCTTCCTGGTAGTTTTCGTTTGTTCATCAAGGTTTGATGGCAATTCTGGCAAAAAATGAGCATCTTGTAGCATTCTGTCAGCTTCCTAGAGCAACTTGTAGGATAGTGTAGTAGCATGTATGTATCTTTTAGCATCACCTATAGGATCTTGTAGCAGTCAGTTTGCATTCCAAGAGGTGGTGGGTACTACTTTTTATTTTTTATTTTAAAAATTTTCCTCTTTTTTTTTCATTGCATGCAAAATAAACTCAAAATGCTTTGAGTTAAGTGAGCTGGCCCCACCTTCCCATTCACACTTCTTGTCCTTTATCATGACTAAATGATAACAACCTAGTTTCTCAAGTCTTTTTCACTTTTTCCTTGTTCCTCTCCCACGCATGTGGGTGTCTTGGTAGACGAGTGAAGTTAACTGCTAGATAAGGCCGAGGTTGCTCACCTACTAATTTTGGTTATGAAAAACTTTTCCTTCATATACTTGCAACGTTTTTTGAGCTAAAATAGGTTCATAGGATAGGTTTTGAGGATTGCATACTCGGGCTCTACCCTTGATGTTTTTTTGTAGGTGATATTGAGGCCGTTGATATGAATGTTGAAGCTACCTTTGGTGGTTATGAACTTAATGTGTTGATCAATTGATGTTTTCATGTCGTTTCTAAATAGAGGTAACGACTGATATGCTGGCTTATTTTGGTTTCATCTTATTATGCTCGTTGCTCCATGCATTAGCTTCTAAATTTTTTTATTTTTTTCTCTTGTGCTTCACTGATTGAAGCTTGATAATACACGTTCTTCAAGAGGTGGATCAAATGTTGTTATTGTTGGAGATGAGAAATGACCCTGTAGCATCCCTGCAATTTTTTTTTGGCTTCCCAAGATAAAGGAGATGATCCCTTAATGCTTCATGATGGTCAATTATCCATTTTGGTGCTTCCAAGTGCTTTTGATTGTGGTTATGGATGGCTTATGCAAACTGCTATAGGACTGAGTTCTTTCATGTAGCAGTCACATAGACCCACCTATGATGATAACAACTGGTGGGCCCCAGTATTGCAGCAATAATGGTGCAACTCCTGGGACTCCCTTCTTTAATTTATCAACCCGGTAGTTTGTAACAAACTTGGAAGCGACGGTGCTATATGCACAAGTACTAGCTCTTGCCGCAGCTGTCACTTGATCAGCTGGCACAAGTTCGCTAGGAGCTTAAGCCAGCTTCTATGAGTTCTTAGAAGAAGCTTTTAACTATGATGGGTGAAAGCTAACTCAAAGGAGGCTAGCCTACTTACAGAAAGAAGTTGAAAGCTGAAAAGAAATGCAAACCCTAGCAAACACTAGTTTTACCGACTAACCCTACCAGTGCAAGAAAAGCGATGAAAGCGGTGGAAATGGATGCCATTGACTCTTAGAAAGGTAAAATGCATGTGACTAAACTACTTCTGAAGTAAAATCTGGAAAAATATCTTTTTGTATTTTTGAGTAAGTTGTTAGAATTATTATGCATGTGCTTTAACTGTTTTTGACTATGTAGAGGTTGATTGGTGAAAGGAAATGCTTGCAGGAGGTCGGGAAGGTGAGAAGAGGGCCTAAGGGGTCCCTAGCACCCTTCCAGAGAGTTTTACAATGATCAGATCTCAAGAAACCACTTTCATGAGCTTCTACAGGAAGTCTGGAGGGGTTCTACAGGATGTACTGTAGCTTCTATAGGATGTTCTGTAGCTTCTACAGGATGTTTCGAAAAGGAATTTTGAAGGGCTAATGATGGAAGAAAGGTGGAGAAGTGGGAATGGAGGTTGGATAAGGATGTTAAGGGGTCTAGGACCTGGTGAATGAGGCTAAGGAGCGATTAAGGTGATTGGATTTGTTCGAGGATGGAGGGAGCAATGATGCACATTAGGGAAAAGTGGGAAAATGTGGCAAATGAAGGGAAAGAATATTGAATTAAGGGTTGGATAAGGTTGTATGATGGAGGAAGGGTAGGCAAGGATGGATTACAGGTGATCTGCACATTATTTTCCAAAACTAATCAACAAAGACTAAGAAAGCCAAAGATCTAGCTATTTTGACCTAATTTGACCTAGAAACCATAAGCATGATGAATAGAAGTTTATTGGAAGCAAATCATGTAAAAAAACTATGGAAACCAAGCAAGAATAGATCTAAATATGCAAGCACAACTGGTATCAACTTTTCCAACCAAAAAATCTAACACTAGCAATTGCATGAAGAGGCAAAAACAATGTTTTTGTGGCAACAAGTATACCTTGGTCTCAGCTCATGGTCCCAAGAATGGAGAGATGAGATCAAGGATTGCTTGGTGGCCTTTTTGTAGGTCTTTTCCTTTACCAAACTATCAAATCAATCTGAAGCAGAAAAAGCTATCTTAATCATCAAAAGTAACAAAGCAAGATCTTAACCTAAATAGCAGAAATTATTCTATAAATGTAGCAAAGACACATAAAAGTATACAAAGGAGGTACTGGGCACTTGGGTTGGGCCCAACCCCAAGAGCTACAACCTCCTAAGAAAGATTAGAGCTGGTGCAAAGCTGGATTCATCTTTATTGATCAAAAGAATAGTTACATCCCAAAAACTGTCTATAAGAAAAAGCTTGAAAATGTGTTGAAATGCAGAGCTAACCTACTGCCTACAAACTGATTTATAAATGACTAAAATCGAACTACCAACTAGCTAACTCCAATGAGGCCTTAAGCCTTCTTATTTAGACAAATTGAGGACCCCAGCAGTCCTCCTAAACTTTAGGGACTCGACTGCCAAAACTTGCAGTTAACAACAACTTTACTAGCCCTTGCTCGACTGCCCTTGTGATAATTGATGTGGTGGCCCTTGAACTCTGAGCTGATGGTGGAGAATTCGAGGTAAGGACCCATAAATGAAGGGGACACCTTCCTACAAATACTCTCCCTTGTTCTTCCATGAATTTGGCTGCCAAGTGCTCGTTAAAACCTTTGATTTTGTCTCAAAATTGACCAAAAAGACTGCACAAAGCACCCATTAGACTTGTTGGCATAATGACTAACCCAATTCACTCTATTAGCATAAGTATAATAAAAAACATGCAATAAACTAATGAGAATGGTGGATTAAGTCGAATTAGGAGGCTGAATGAGCCCATATAATTACTCATTTCTGGGGCTCATCACATTAGTTTTGGGAATAATACCAAGTTGTGTGTACATTCTAGGAAATTTCTTGTAATCGTGTAGGTTTACCTATACATGTATTACATTTCTTGTAGAACAACGCAATTCTCACTCTTTATTGCATTTATAATCAATGATTGATGGCTCCAAGTGTCACAATGATGGTATTAGGCTATGATGCTTTATAAGGGATAGGGAGCTTAGTTATAAGTATTGAATATTTTTATGATAACTTAATTTCTATTCAACAATACTTTATTTCATGCAATAGTTCGATTACCTTGTTTTTAGTATTCCTTATGCAATAATTTAGTTAAAAAGTACTTTGTTTTCAACCTCATACACTAGTTTCTTTCAAATAATGTTAACCCATATATATATGTGTGTTTCATCCAAGTATTGTATTATGCATTGTATCCATTCTAGAAGGAGGTTTCTCACTCAAAGTGGAATGTAATTATTGGCTTCTTATTAGTTTTAAGGCACATTAGTTCATTACAAATCAATTTTTTTCATAAATAGTTGTCAATTGGTTTACAACACTTCTAGCATTCAATAATTAATTTAGTCTTGATGTCATAGTCATATATTGTTTTCCTTTATGGTTTTCCCCTTATTAAAGTACTTAGAGTAAGAAATAGGATATCATGAGCCCAAACCAATAGATAGGTACACAATGTACTAGATAGATGGATGAGAATGTAGATATATGTGTTCTGTGTACACAGTGCATAACACCTCACAAGTCCATATGAACCCTAGGTTGACAATAAAGTAGTAAGTTTAGGAATGGAAGCATTCTTGTTTTTATTGCAAGGCCATCACTAATCCTCTCACACATCTAAAGTTTTCCTAGAATCTCGTAATCTGTAACGTCTTACAACAGTATTGATCCAACAAATCTCTTTTCCCATAAGGCTACACAACCCAAGGAATGAGATCCCTATTTGTAAGCATGTAGTGCCTTACATTGTCCCACTTCCCTCGTAGCCTCTAGCACAAATAGGCTAGGAAATATCATTATTGGGGACTTCAAGGGTTCTTAACTATAAGTAAGTTTACTTAATGACCACATTTTTTGTTAAGACCTGTATAAACCTCATGTTAACCCTAAAACCCCTTTATTAATCCTAGATATTGAGAGTTTACATTTCTATTGCTATGTTGTTATATAGGCTAGAACATTTGATGGCCCCATTTTATTATAATTGTACCCTTCCTCTCCTATATATATACTAAGGAGACTGTCAAGTCTTAAGAGTATCAAATATTGTATTGTACATTATATTCATTTTAAAATGAGGTTTACCCTTGAAGAGGACTTCAATTATTGGTTTTAAGGTGAATGATTCATAACTATTTCCCCTTACACATGGTCACAATTTCTTCATGGTTTCATGGTAGTGATTTTCCATACTTTTATTACAACCATCCTATGCCCATTTGAGTTCAAAGACAAAAAATATAGGTAGCATGAATGTTCAAATACCAACGACCACCCTTTGCATGACCAAAAACAAGGGTTATATTTGCATGTCAATCACATACCACGTCTTCCTAAGAAGCTCAAGTATCTCCCTTAACCATTAATTCCAAGGTCATAAATGTGGGAAAGTATAAATTGAAGGCTTAATAATGCTAATGTTTAAGGTTATTGATACATAATAAAATAATATTATCTTTGTTTTACCCCTTGAGCATCCTAAGCCCTATTTCTTTACTCTCTTATAGAATCATAACCCCCATGTTTCTTTCCTTTCTCCATCTATAGCCTCTAATGTATTTTATTATCAATGTTCCCTTTATACATTACATTGTTCAATGTTTATCCATTCATCATAAACACATACATTCACTGTTATGGGGATCAAAATTGGGGTGTTACAACTAGCGACTTTCACTTATACAAATTCCCTGACTTATCCTAGCTTATTTGCATTGTCTTCTCCAAAGAAATATAACAACATTTAATTTGAGAGGCTAAGTTAAATTATACTTCTTTCATTTCTTTCGGGGTTCTCCCAATCTTATTTTAACATAATACTGGGCTTTGTACTTGGATCTGCAATAGCCCAAGATTCTTTCTATAAGAGAATATTCCATCTTTAGCTTCCATAGCTCAAAGCTACGATAATCAAATTTCTTAAAATTGATTCTTGAATTGCACACCATTTATTTCCACATAAGAATCCCTATCACAAATATCTCACTAATAAAAGTTTATCATGTGCCCAAGTTAAATTTTCTTTATCAAGAATGAGGTAAACCCTAGAAATAAAGGCATCCACCTAAAACTAATAACCATCCTCTGATACCAAATAAGCTTTAAACCCATGCAATTGAAGCAAAGCATATATATTTTTAAGAGAAATAGAAATAACAACAATGGCACACACAACGTACATGGAGATTTAGCGTATAAACCCTTAATCAAGAAAACCAACCTAACTTAGAGCTACACCTCTTTCTTCTCCATTATATTAAATTGACCACTCACATTACAATGTTCAGGCATTATATGGAATACAAAATACTAATCCATTTTTTAGTTAACCTAACTTAGATTATAACCCTAATCCATTAACCAAAATTATATTATAACCAAACCAAAAACTGATCAAAATAGCATAAAAAAAGGCCAAAAACAAACCCCAAAACTTTTTAGGCATTGGCCCAAACCTTGACAGCTTGAAGCCACTACTCCTCACTATAAGCCTCTCCACTTGGGAAGCGGTGCTAACACCCTCCCCACTAGTGTTGTTATCGGTTTTTAACCTGGTGAAATTCACATGTGAAAAATATAACACATGTACAACATAAAACATCCAATCCTAATAGCTGAAAATGAACACAAGAGAGCAATATTCACTAAGATATATTAAAATAATATAGTGTAACTTCATTATTTCCATTAAACAAAGTTTTAAGAAATTACATATGCCTCCTTCCTATTTATAACTAAGGAGGGAGTGAGGGTTATGCTTCAAACCCCAAGGCCAAAAGGTTACTTTGGGTTCACAAGATGGTTGTCACTTTTGGAAGAGTAACAAGTGTATCTTCCAAAATGTTTTATGTTAATGTTGAAAATCAAATTAAATCTAAATCAAACATATTCTATAAGTTAACTTACTAAAAAAGAAATAGGAATCCCGAGCGAAAAAATGCCTCTGAGAAAATATATATTGAAAAGAAGTGGAAAAGGTGCCACATCATCAATTCACTACCTTGTGATTTGTGCCTCCAATGGCATATGTTATTTCTATTGATGTACTTAATTGGTCATTTCTATTATTGGAAATGAAACCCATGGTTATCTTTGCTCTAAAGGGTAGTGGTTTACTTAAAAAGATTTCAAACCTCAAGGATATGTCCATTGTTTCACTAAATTTTATATTTAAAGTTGAGCCCCCCTTGTTTCCTACAATGATACCTCAATACTAGATAAAACATGGCCTCAAACTATGCTCAATTCATGTAAAATATCTATGAGCTTAAAAATTTACCTAGTTGAGAAAACACTCTTAGCAACTCTATATCTAAGTTTACATGTGATTAAAGGTATAGTCTAAAGTTTATCATTGCACTTTCTTTCATTTGGCACAAATTTGAATTAAGTTGAGTGAGATTTGGCCTTGAAAAGGTCCCAAGAAAGTTTTGGGTTTGACAACTAGATTAAAACTTTTGAAATGAAAACTTAATATATGAATTGGAAGGATAAGCATTGGATATCTTTTACAATCCTACTAGCTAGAATTAATTTAGGTTATTTCTAAGCACAAATCATCCTTCAAATGAAGAAGTTAGTGTTATTTCTACTAATTTCCTCCACTTTGAATTTTTTTGTTTTATAGGCCCTAACAACACATTGGTGTGGCAGTGATGGCTCATCCTTAGTGTGAGATGCCCTACTACCAACCTTTGTTTTTTCCCTTTGGTGATAAATGAAAAATTCACTTAGGTGGTGTTTGGACATCCAAACGTAGGCTAATCGCTCATACGGCGAGGGGAGAGGAAGGGGTGCAGGTGGTGCCACTTGAGCGAGGTATTAGGGGTATCTACACACAAAGGAGTGGGAGGGTCATCAACTCTAGTTGTATCACATTGGAGATTTTTATTCATGATCATGGTGGGGATAGCAAGGGGGAGTTGACAAAACGTGTTAAAGCATGAAAAGGTTGCAAGGGTGGACAAAAGTGTGGATGGGTGAGCACATGAACCATAGAAAATGACATTTAGGGTCATGGCCATGGGTATTGGAAAGGTGGAGTAGTTCCCAAAGTAGATTTGGGTAATGTTTTGAATGATGTTGAGGTATTTTTTTGTTGGAGTTTGGTGTCCTATGCAGAGTTTCCAAAGGAGAGAGTCTGGCTTGTAGTTTAAATTGTATGGATGATGGATTCATGGGTAGAGTATGTGGAAAAGTGTTATACACATAAATTTGTGTGGTGAGGGTGGGACTTGGACTATTATTTTGGGGACAAAGGTAAAGGAATAAGGAGGTTTGCTTGTAGGTGTATGACTTAGGGAGGAAAGGAAAGGAAAAGAAACTAGAAGGTGATTAAACCACCCGTCCTTCATAATAATTATGAAACTTAATAACTTGATGAACTAACACTCAAACACTTCAATGAATTCAATCTAATGTGCACCAAAACCATTCGGAGGCCTTAACAATAGTCAAAGAATACTAAACCAAAATTAGAGGCTTGTGGTACCTACTTGGGGGAAGTTTCTTGAGTTGCCATTTATGTGCATGCCTTGAACCAATGAGCCAAGGCCCATTCTCTAGCAAGAAAATAAAATAATGCAGCTTAGAGTGGAGATGTTTTTCTTGTTTTTTTGTTTTTGTTTTTCTTGAGTTCCTATTTTTTCCATTTTTCTTGTTTGTACATGTGACAAAGCATGGCATACCATCTAATTTGATTTTATTCCTTTTTTTCTAATTTTTTTAATCATTTTCCCTTTTTCTCTTTGAAATGCAGGTAAGACATTTCACTTTTTTCATTAAAAAATTGAACAAAGAAGCTAGAGGTTGAGAAAGGATGATATTTAGGTGGAATGAGACATGAAAGTGCCATTACAATGGTCTCAATGATCCCTTCCCAGATGTGCAACAAGAAATACATTGTGACACTAGAAACTCCCTTAATTTTAGCTTAAGAAGATTTGATGCTACGGTAGGTTTAATTATGGGGTCCATAAGGGACTTGATTTTACAAAGGTTACCATTTAGTCACATGGTGTCAAAATAAGGAAAATGAGGTACCATTAGAAAGAAATCAATGATTAATTCGATTATATTTCCAAGCAAAAATTTGATTTGAGGATACCAACTATTAAATTACACTACCCATAAACTCTTCCATGTAAGTTGCCTAGACCACACCCTCAAAACTAGTTTGAACACTTATGAGAAACCTCTAAGTCATTTAGACTATTATTGAGGTAAAATACAATTTTAGAACTCTAATTTTATATTCTAGTGTGTAAAAACAAAATTTTTAAAACCTCGAACCTCTACCACCATTTAGCCACCCTAAAACTTAACTTGAACTTTTGAAAACTTGTTCTTAACAATTGGTAGTTGAAACTAGGTGCATGATATACTATTATAAATGTTTTAAGCATCCTTACATAATAAAGAGGCCTAACTTTTTCTTATCTTTGATTTATAATAAAATATGATCAAAAGTGCATAATCGTGAATTTTATCCCCATGGGAGATGCACAACTTGTGCCATTAGTGGACTGGGTATATAAACTCATAATTGGCAAAATAAGTTATTTAAAAAAAATATCTAGAGGAATTTCTAACTATTCGGGCTTACCTAATAAGGCCTAGGTTCAAATTCAAATAAACCCCTACGCTAGTGCTAATAGCCCAAAATTCACTGCCTAGTAGGTAACCTATGACATAGCAAGGTTCAAGATGTATGGAGACACACCCATGAGGTTGTCCCACTCCTCGGGGTGTCTACCCTTCTTTCCTTATCGCAACATGGAAAATTAATCTCATTAGGGATTTGAACCCATGTGGGGAGACTGTGAGACCTACCTCCCAACCATGTGAGCACAACCTGAACCTAAATATGAGGAATTGTTGGAATATTATTCTAAGAAATATATGACACAACCATTATTTTTTTTAAAAGTGAAAAAAATTCCTTTTATATTATTTGAAAGCCCCAACTCACATGGATCCCACCATGATAAGTGAAAGAGTTCAATTTTGAAAATTTTGTAAACTACGCTTACATTTGATAAAATATGATTTGATAATCCTATAAATGTACTTTTATAGTATCGGGGGATTTCAAAAGTCAAAAATAAACTAGGGATGGCCTATGTAAAGGCCAAAAGATTGGGAGCTTAAAAAAATCCAAACAAGGTTAATTTGAATTCGTTTATGTGTTGACAATATCATATTGGGTATTATGGCCTTGATGGCCACTATAAACATGCATATACGGTGATATAATATAGGGAATCTTGTCAATTTAAAAATATACTAATCCTACTAACTGAGTCCCAGTGTGTGAGGCATCATCTATTTCAAATCCAACACATTGTAACCATGTTTTTTTGAAACCAAGTGAATTGATACTAATGATTAAAACTCTTCTAATGTCTAATAAGTCATTATGAGCTTGAGATAACCACACACACTATCCCTATTATACCCTCCTATAGGAAAAGGATAATAATGATGACTCCTACTACCTTCTTTGATTCTAACTGAAGTTTAAAAGGTTGCTTGGAGTAACCCTCCTATTGTCTTAGAAGACAAGTAATGCGAAATATCACATTGTCCAAAGTAGATTTTTGGGTCAAAAACTAGGTGTGTTGAATGCCATTTTCTTAATGAGTAATTTTTTATTCTCTAAGATATACATGCAACTTCATTGCACATTTCCACACAATGTTTACACTATTATTGTAATACATTTGTTTTTTTGTGAGTTTCAGGTGATAGAAATTATACTAGTACCATGTTATTATTGAAACCCCATAGTGAGTCTTGATTCATGTGATTATAGGATTAATGGAAAGTGGGATGGAAATCTAGCCTATTCTAATATCACACATGACTTTAAAACTAGGTCAAGTACAATCTACATACATGAGTTGCTATGGATATCACTACTCCTTTAAGGGAAACGATTACCATGTGCTTCAAGCTTTGATAAACACACACAACCTTAAGATATTTTATTAGATCTAATATAAATGTATATTATGGTTACATAACCTATTCAATAAAATGCGCACTTCCATAATACTATCTATGATTTTACTTAAAACAAACATAGTGTCATTCCTCTAAAGAATATATTGGCTATACTATTGTAGTTCAATCCTTAATGGATATTATCTGTTGATGTATATGAGTGGTATTACTCACTGTCTTCAAAAGAAGATGAATTATTTGGTTTGAACACTTTTGGCATGAATATTTCTTTCCTTTGAAGTTTTAATACTTCGACATGCATATCATCTTTCTTTAATGTTGGAAGAAAAGTCACAATTTAAGAAGGACAAAAGGCCCACATAACAAAAAGAGGAGTCTAATCCATTAGACAATCTAATGTGTAGCTACAGTAAATGTAGAAAGCACAATGTATTAACAAAGAATACTAACCAAAATGAAAATCTCAACATTGTGCAATTGTGTGACTACCATAATTTTTCCTAAAATGACTTGAAAGACTACAAACAACATTCACACTTTATCACGACACACGTACATTGATAAAAATATACTTATATAAAATAACCTAATGAAAAATACTTATGAAGAATCTACAAATAGCCTTCAAGTATCATTGAATATTAATAAGAGGTTCCAACGATACTTCTTTTATGCATTCTAAAATCCCATATGAAATGGAAAAATACATAGAGAATGTAAGAAAGCCTTGCACTTGTGCTTCTTTGAACCATCATCAACAATGGTATCAAGGACATGATTGGATGATTGTTAATAGAGCTATATGTTATATGTAATATAATGATCATATTTATTTGTTCTTATTTATGCTTAGCAACTCGTCCTAAATATCATTCTTTAAATGTTCAAAGCACTTTTGCTTTTAATTATCTACCTACAAATATGAAGAAGTTCATTATTGTCGATCAAACCAAGCATTTGAGCATTTGTATGCAAAAAAATCCCTCTAGGGATGGTCAATAGGAAAAGGGAATTCAAACCCATATTGCTTTAAGCCCTAGAACCAATTAACCCAAGGATAATTGATCTGTTGAGATCATTAGTAGAACTCTTTTGATTTATGGATACTAGGTCTCCTTAATTTTTGCAAGTTTGATTTTAATATGAGCTTTAGAGTAGCGTTGCATTCATAATGATCATATCGATAGTTGCTATTATGCATTAAGCCACTATACTATGAACTAATATCGATGAATTAGACTTAGGTTATAATTTGTTTGTTTAACATTAATGATGAATTATAGTTGTTATCATGAGTCAATGTTAACTTACAAACTATTAGTATAATAAGAAGATTTCAAATTGCAAGTTATTGGTGAAAGTAAATAGAATGCAATGAGAGAAAGCAATTGTACAATACTAGAAACCAACTATCTAAAACAACAATGTGAAAATAACTAGAAGTAAAACAACACTAAATAAGAAACATTTTCAATTATGAGTGTAAGCACCTAAAAAAACTAAGAACCCACCCATTTAACAAATGTGCATTCTTCTTATCCTTAAGAAAATATAAAGTATTAGAGCTTTCATTAAATAATATATTCCTTCATTAGGAAATTTAATAAATTTAATTCATTAAACATCAAGTATAAGCAACAACTAATTTTCCACATTCATTTCCATTTGAACCTAAATAGTAGCAAATAAAGTAATTGACCTTTATGTCTCAAAATATTAACAATCCTTAAAAAATAAATACATGACTAATAACAATCCTAAGATTACTTAACAACGAGTCAAAATATAAATCTATCAACAAACCAATATACCATGCATAGATTGCTGATTTCCTCAAATAAATTCCCATCAATGATGAGTGTTCAAGCTTGCTTTCATTTCTAATATAAACAAGGGACGCTACATGGCAGTAAGTCCCTGCCTTGAGCTGGATAGCTCTACAAGGAACAATAGAATGCAATCTAATGCTTTAGAGGAATATTTCGTCTGGATGCTAGTCAAGAACGCAACCCTCGCAGATTCATTAGCATAATTGTCCTTCGAGTTTCGTTAGCGAAAAGCACCATTCGCTTGTAATCCACCCCAAGCAACTCACTCCATTTCATTCTTTCGATCAGATAATGAATAAAAGATATGGACAAGCTCTCATACATCATAGAAGATGATGAAGAATAAGAGGAAGATATTGACAAAGCGTGCCCCCAAGGAATGACCTGTTCCTGTAGTCTGTCAAATATTTGATGAAAAAGTTGCAATCCTTGAAGAGCCTAACAACTGCATCTGTATTCCAATCCATCCAGCAGAAGATGATAAGTGGATGGAGATGCTGATCAGATCTCTAAAAACTAAAGATAAAGATAGCAGAGGAGTCATCACCCTGGCTTCGGATGCCCTGCAGAAGTACATTGATTAAGTGGAATATGTGATGCAGAGGAACAATATTTTTTTGTTTCATTGATAGTGCCAAGGGAAGTAGAAGCATTAGTCAACAATACCCTAACCGAGTGGTTGAGGATAGATGGTTTCTCCGCCGCTCTAGTATTCGAAAGGTCAATAAAAGATTACATTGTGGACAACAGAGGAAGTTGGATTGCTACCAATGCATTTTTAAAGAAATCTTAGGTATATTCTAATCCAGAAAACACTAGTGTTTGCCAGGTGCTCACTTTTAGAGGTGCTCTTCTCAGCTTTGGAAACCTATCTTTTATAATTGGTTATGTGAACTTGATTTTCTCTGTTTTTTTTTTCTAAGTAAGGTTAATCTATTAATATGATACAAAAAAAGTAATTACAGTGATTCTTGGCCACAAAGGAACCCGGCCTCAATCAACACGCATCCATGATAGTTGTCTGAGACTGCCCCAACAAAGGGGAAACCAGTCCAAAGATATGTCCAGAATATATCCAAAAATTAACCCATAGTTTATCCTGACTAGACGAACCAACCAAAACCAACAGTTTATCTTGACTAGACCAACCGACCAACAGATTATCCTGAGGACACATAAGACTAGATAAAACTAAACCAAGAACTAGAAGAAATGCCACCTGGTAGACATGACACGTGGCACTAAGTCTTCCAAAGTAGGCTCCTCCACAATTGGACACACCCAGTCATCCGAGTTATCCGACTCTCCATGTCCCAATGCCTGATGGCCTTCATCCATGCTGCCAGCCTCCTGCGGGCCCGATGTGTCATCCAGACGACTCTCCAAGGCCTGTGTGTCACTGTGAACACCCATTTCAACATGCGAACAGCTAGCAATGGCTTTACCGTGCCTTCTGTTCCGACCTCCATCAACTGCCTGCTCATCATTATTGCCCCTGTTCCTGCTCGGGCCAACTCTATTTGCCTCCTCTGTAGAAATGGTCATGGGAATATGCTGCTCAATCTCTTCTGTAGTGGAAATTGAGACAGTGGCTACAATAACCGGGCGATTCAAAGAGCTGCGAAACCAAAAATGCGTTGTGTGAGGAATAGGATGCAGAGGCAGAGGAAAGGTTGCAGTGGGAACAACTGCAGCTTCACGTCTTGAGCTGTGGAGGTCAGCTCTGCCTCTGCCACTTCTTCTTTCCGGATACTGACCTGCAAAACTCTCCTGGTGGGGATTTTCGATAGAGGAGGCAAGGGAAGTAGAGTCATGGAAATGCAAAGCAGGGGAATGAGAACTTCAGCCTCGCGTGTCACCACGTCGGCTGCGCATACAGTGGCGGACCATGGTGGATATGGGAATAGGTAGAGAGTCAGGAGGAGCAGAAGAAGAATTGACAGAAGAGCTTTGCACGAAAATTACAGAGGGATGGAGGTCGTGAGCCAAATTGCAGAGGTTTGTGTGGGAATGGTGGAAGCAATTACCCAAATCAATGCAGCTCACAAGCCAACATCTGCGCCCAGTGCTGGTGCGTTCAGTCGGCTCTCCCGCCTACAGAGGGCATACACAGTGAATCAGGAGCGAAATCACAGGAAAGTTCTTCGGCTCCATGGTTAAGCAGGTAATGGCCTTGCCTCGACTTGAGCATGCATTAAATGACTCCTACGAGGTGCCATGAATGCCATTCATGGTGACCTTAGAAAGGTTGCAGAGGGCCATGTGGCCGCCCCGTCCATCGTCGCCCCGTCTCATCAGCTTAATTACCGTAATTAGCACCCGCATCCGGGGAACTTGATTTTCTCTGTTACTTGGGCTGTGCTAATTGCATTGGATGGAGGTCATGGAAAATGGTATGAACTGCGCACTGAGGTACCCTCTAATGGTATGAACCACACACTAAGGTACCCTCTAAAGTTGCCGTTGATTTCATAACAGTAGATGTTGGTATAGATTTGGTAATATTCTGGTTGCAGAGATTTATTTTAGAACTCTCTGTGCATAAGAAATGTCGTTGGGGTTAGAAATATGCTTCAGACAAATTGGTGCTCTTTAAGATGGATTTTAAAGAATGGAGTGTTCCCTATGGCGTTGTTTCGTGTGATGGTGCATATTGTATTTCAAGTGTTGTAGATATGGTGCATAATATTAGGGGTAAGAGGACATTTAATTGCTTATGGGAGATGGATTTATTGTGCTCCCCAACTTTTGGTTGTCAACCCTAATTGTGAGTACAAATAGGCCTTTGAGTTCTCAATTACCAGGAAAACTATGGGTCTACTACACTTTCCCAACAATTAGCCATCAGGAAACTCGCCTTCATGGTCCATCCCATTTGACCGAAGCGTTTGGTGTTTTCTTGGGAGCCCTTTGTTCGGTAGCAACCCTTTATTCGCCAGCATAAGAACACATGTCCACATATGCAAGAACCCAAGTAACACTTGCAATGACATTTATATGTTGAATTGGAACGTAACCATGTTTTTTATATTTCCCAAATATGCAGGTACCCAAGTAACACTTGCAATGACATTTATAGGTTGAATGGGAACGTAGCCATGTTTCGTATATTTTTCCTGCAAATATTTTATGGCCGACTCTCCATTGGAAAGGATGTTAAGCAAGAGGTAGAGCTATATGAAAGGCGCACGTGGCTTGCATGCTTGCTTGCATCACCAACTTTATTGTAACAACCCAAAACATCTGTCTTCGGTTACGATTACAGATCTCCATGAAGATGACCTCGTGATCCAGATTTTTTCTTTCAAGAACCCACATGTCACGAAGATTCTAACTTTCAAGAGCCCACATGTCACCAAATGAGAAATGAGAATGAAATCGCATTGGAAACTCAGGCTCGAGATCCGGCCTTGTAGAAAGATTTCTCGCTAAGCCTAAAGGAGAGCAAGCAAATTAAGGCCTATACTTATCTGCGGATGAGAGGATCAATAATCCGTAGTTATTATATGTTTGGTTATTTCATTCTGCTTGGTTTGTGCGTGCTAGCGATAAATAGACAGACTTAAATAGACAAACAGTCGCCATTGTAGTTTAGGAAGTTGGTTTGCAAAAATAAAAGAATCCATTACTACTAGGATAGAGTGGATTCGATGCAACTTGAATCGACAACTTTGGACAAGGATGAGTGATCATTGAGGTATTCACATGAACAATGGCTTTGCATTTGAGAATCGGAAGTAAGCCTGTGGGATAATTCTTAAATACCCTACATATGCACATTTAGGTATCTGCCCAACTAATTTTAGTAAGTCCTTTGCCAAATTTTCATTGCCATATCCTTGAAATATGTATAAAACAAAGGTACTTAAGCTAAGAGAAACGACGTGAGTAGTAATATACATAATATTCCATATGGGAGTGGAATTCCTCAGACAGTCCGTGGGTAGTCTAAAATATTAGGCAACTGTTTCTAACGACCTTTTCTCCTAAAAATTGGCTCACTCACTCATTTTTCGTTTCGAGTCGTTTGACAAGGTGAAAGGTACTATCCTAGACTGGTTATTTCAATGTGTTTAGCATTATCAATTTTGGTGAATAGTTCGAGTATGTATTTCCATTTTCTCAGTTATTAAACAGTAAAGTGATTGAAATTATGCAAATTCTTCTTGATATTCTAGAATTTTATAGAATGTAGTGTCTGTACTTTTTAATATACTGTTCAGATTTTAGTAGTCTACGAATCTGGCAGGCTTGAAAATGTATTCTCATATCCACACTCCACATCAAGCTATAAACCCTTTAATATGACAGACGCTTCAACGAGTTTGTTGCTATTGTTGCAGTCATTTCCAGCAAAACAGCTTAAACCCCATATAACATAGTCTTGTATAGTGGGCGTCTTCTGGAAATTTTATAGCTGTAACACTCCTTGCCCTACATGCAATCCCTTTCCATTTTTAGGTAACTCCATGCTCTTCAATACTTGACGAAGAAGTAGCAGTGAATACAGAGGCATAGAAAAAAGTAGTATAGTGAATACAAAGGTGCAGAAAAAAATAAAGCCCTACATTAGCTTAATGTGTTTAATGTGTTATGCCTCTTCCATGCATGCACTGGGGGAGACCCAATTAAAATATGGAGAAAAAAATAGCAAAAAGAAAACAAGTGAATTGGGGTTACTAGAACAGGCTTGTTTTCCACACCAAGAGGGGTGATGATCAACTGGTCTCCCTCCCTCGAAACCATCGACTCCTTCCTTTTCAATGAAGGCCTAAAAGCTGTTGTCGAACTCATGGCTGATTTCCTTTCGGCCTAAGTTTTAATGTCAAAATAAATTTGAGATGTTTCAAACTATAAAAACAAATATGAGATGTTTTATAACGTATATTCATATGTACAGTAAGTTAATATTATCTCTGGCATTCGTGCAGGATGTAGCTGAGGAAAGATCGGAAGCCCAATTTGCTTGATCCAAAAGCCGTTACTGCCTCATCATGCCCCAGGAAGGAACGACCACTGATTTAGGATTAGTAATGGGATGAGACAGATCCTTTTCAAATAGTTGTTCTTCATATTGGACCTGCTGCAGTAACACCAAAGCACCATGCAGTAACGGGTGGAAACAGGGGCAAGCACGGGTGGCACCTACACCACCTGCATGCACACCTACACCTGCCAACCTACAAATAGACACTCAAACTAAAATGCCAACCTGCAAATAAATTCTCAAACTACAAACTAATATTAGCATTAATATCAACTGTTTCAAAACGATTAATAATGAACCGGGTAAAACAGAACAAACCTATGGTCCAACCTCTTCCGCCTTGGGAAGAGGCCAAATAATATGGAAAACAAGGTTGCATTTAAGAACTTTAGTTACTTCGGAAATGGAAAACAACATTGCATTTAAAAACTTTGGTTACCTCGCGATACTCAGCTCAAATTAATAACATAACATCTTAAACTAATGTGCTAAATGGCAAGGGACTATAGTAATCGAAATGCGATGCTATAGCATCGCATTTCAATTACTATAGTCCCTGGCCATTGCCAAATGGCAGGCACTAATAATGTAATGTTTAATGAGTAACATGCACTTCAATCATAATTTCAATCAATGTGCATATGTTTCCCGACCATATTTGACATCCACTAAACAAACTTGCACATCAAAATATATATGTAGAACTTCAATACTTATGTAAAATTCACTATATCAATTTACATATTTCTCTAACAGCCTTGGGCCCATAACCCAAAAAGTTATAGCTATAATCATCAATATTCTTGAACATCCACTATGTAATACAAAACAGAGTGTCATATTTTAATATTTAATCAAATGGCCCATTAGCTCAGTTGGTTAGAGCAATGCGAAGGTTTCAGGTTCGAGACCTACATGGGCCATTTTGAAATTTAGTAACACAATGGTAAGGAAAGACTATTAGTTAGGAAGAGGTTTTTTTATAAGTTGAAGATAAGGTCGCAGGTTCGAGACCTGCATGGGCCATTTTGAAATTTAGTAACGTGATGGTAAGGAAAGACTATTAGTTAGGAAGAGGTTTTTCTATAAGTTGAAGATATTAGTTAGGAAGAGGTTTTTTTATAAGTTGAAGATATTAGTTAGGAAGAGGTTTTTTTATAAGTTGAAGATATTTAGGCAGAGGTTTTTTAATCTAAGTTGAAGATATTGTGAGGAAGGTGGAGATATTTGGCTAGCATTGTTTTATTGATTGAGAAGTTCATATTTTTCGTCTTAGAAAATATTGTTTTATTGATTGAGAAGTTCATATCTTTTGGTCTTAGAAGATATTGTGAGGAAGGTGGAGATATTTGGCTAGCATTGTTTTATTGATTGAGAAGTTCATATTTTTCGTCTTAGAAAATATTGTTTTATTGATTGAGAAGTTCATATCTTTTGGTCTTAGAAGATATTGTGAGGAAGGTGGAGATATTTGGCTAGCATTGTTTTATTAATTGAGAAGTTCATATCTCTTGGTCTTAGATTGTTTTATTGATTGAGAAGTTCATATCTCTTGGTCTTAGATTGTTTTAATGATTGAGAAGTTGATATTTCTTGGTCTTAGATTGTTTTATTGATTGAGAAGTTCATATTTCTTGGTCTTAGATTGAGGGTTGGTCGGGCGAAATGTCATCCTACAAATTTTGTTTCTTGAACCTATTTGTTGTTAAGATTTTTCATGTTTATAAGTAAATTTAAATTACTATATTCTAGGTATTTCTACACTCTAATAGACTAGTTCTAATGTTTAAATATGATTTTTTTCTTAAGAAAATATCACTTTCAAAAGATTTAAAGAATGTAAATTTTAATCTTTAATTGGTTAATCAATGCATTTTCTCTTGATAAAAAGTGATTGTTTTTTATTTAATTAATTCATTATCTTGTTCATTAATTAATTTCCTAATCACAAATGAGCAAGTTTTCTAGATTAGGTTAGTTTATATTGCTAATTCAATGACCTGGGCCTTGCACCTATGATTATTTTGGTTAAGACTACTTAGTAATAATGTGGTTATATAGGGAGCATAAGGAGTCTTATATGATTCTACTAGGGAGAGGATTTAATTGACCACGAACTAGGTGCATGGGAGTTATCATGTTTGCCTTGATGACATATCCATATTATGTGGATGGTTATGGGGTGTGGTCCCATACAAAAAGGGTTTCAATTATCTACCTAAACCTATATATGGATAATTCTATAAATTGATCTATCAATCATGTTCTTTAGACCTATGCTCATTGTGAATTGTTGAATGATCTCTATTAACACCACATCTCTTGGAATCTTGGTTATTCACTTTTGTTGTTTTTTACCTAATCCAACATGGAATCAAAGTTGCGTGGTTCTTCAATTAAGGGTTTTGTAGAAGGTGAAATGAGTTCCAATGAAATTAATAGCCTTGATGAAAAAGTGATAATGATATTTTCTATGATGCATAGAGTTTGATTGTTGTGTTTCCTATTATAGTTTTGGTGATATTTGGTAATCTAAAGCATTATATTATCTTAAGCCAAATTTATGAAGCACATTATTAGGTGTGTCCTTCGATAAGATCTAGAATATTGATTAGAAGAAACTCTCTAAAGAGGTCAAGAAGATTAAATAAGTCCATGGTGGATTTGACTGGAAGTGAAGATGGAGATGTTTAGGTGTCTAAGCATATTTCCTATCTACAACATGATCTTTCCCTAGTATAAATTGTCCTAAAGACTCATCTTCAGGTTCTAGTCATTTGGATGCATTTATATTGCAACTAAGATGCATTCATTTTTTTGTAATCTATGATTTATGAAATGATCACATGGAGGCTAGACGTGTCAACTAGACTATCAATTAGAGCATACACGAATTGAGGTAAAGTCACTTGGTGAAGGTGGCCTAATTTGAAGTGTTTTTGGGGGATGAAGATAGATGGGTGCCATGAAGAGAGATACCTTCTATTTTTTTTTTCTATTTATTAAATACCATGTAATTTTGAGATGTACTGAACTTCTAAAATGTTAGAATTGTGGTATAAAGGGTTGATTGCATTGGTGGATGATTGGAATAAGTCTTAATGGCTCAAACAATTGTATATTGGTATGAAATTGACTTCTTTTCCTTAGTTATTTTATTTTATTTATATATAAATATTTTAATGACTGCAAATAGGTGCTGACTAAGAGGTTGAACAGTAGAAAAGCCTACCTATATAATCAAAACTCACTTGAAAGACAACATTTGTATCGACCAAGTAGTGAGTTGATTCTCTTTAAGATTTAGTTTGTTGTTGTATTTTGTTTCAACATTGTTGTTATGTGGTTGTCCTACAATAAAGCTATTAAGAATACTTCTTGACCTAAATCAAAGAATTGAGTAAGTCTGGTGCATTAACAATATCAATCTATAGTGGTTGATCATCATTATAACAGGTTGAAAATTATATTTTTATTGGTTTATAGCTAAATTTGGTATAAGTCGATTTATTAAATATCAATCTATAGTGGTTGATCATCATTATAACATGTTTGAATATATATATATTTTTATGGTTTAATATGCTAAAATTTGGTATAAGTCGATTTAGTTAAGTTGTGTGGATTAGGGATGGGAGATCAAGGCTCCATTCTTTTGATACAATATTTTGGTATAAAAATTAATGGTTGGAATATATATTGTAAATTTAAAACCTTTTATAGTAATTCTATGCATACACCGATTCTTAATAAACAAAAGAGTGAGAACAATGACAATCACATATTACAAAGAGATTTACCCTAGAAGCCCAAACCAAGAAAACTAGAAAATTGTTTAGAGCCACACCTTTGATTTTTATCATCAATCAACTTCATTGTTTACAATACAATATATAGGATCTCATGACATTCAAAACCACTAATCTATTAACTTAGATTACATTACAACCTTAATTCCTTAACTAGATTTAGAAAAATATTGGATGAAACACCAAGGGCCACAAAACCGCCAAAAGTAAAAATCATGTGCCAAAAATTACCAAAAGGGGACACAAAAACCAATCCATTTTTTTTTGGGGGTTGGGGGCTCACTCCCCAGATTGTGGTGGCCTATTATGCCTCCCATCTGACCCCTCTATTGCACTTGATGTGTATGTATCATGCAAGGAATTAGTCGTGCAAATAATATAACACATATCAAACATATTGAAATGTAAAATGCAAGAGAAAATAATGAATAACTAGCAATAATAAAACACATAGTGACAATGATTATCTTGGAAACCCTAAACTTTGAAAACCAACTCATAATAAATCTATTACACTTGACCAAAAATCATCTTGCAATGGAGTCATCAAAGCATTAAATATGCTATATTACATCAAACATTAGGGCTAAACATATGGGTTATAGAAACCTTAGGCCCATAAAACACCAATCATAAACCCATACTAGGGGTAAAACTATGGGTTATAGAAACCTTAGGCCCATAAAACACCAATCATAAACCCATACTAGGGGTAAAACTATGGGTTATAGAAACCTCGGGCCCATAAACCACCAATCATAAACCCATTAATTACTAAATCAAAATGATTCTATGACTAAGTCAAGCTTAACCTAACATATGTATGTGTGTGCGTATGTTACATTTTGTGTTATTACTTTATAATTTTTTAAGTAGATTGACAAAATATTGATAATGCCACTATTGTAGACTAGAGTTGTGTTTTGGTTGCATTATTACATTGGAAACATATATATTATTGTTATATATTAGATTGAGCATTGGAGGCATCCTATTGTCATTTTTGTGTGTATTGCTTATTTTGTTCTTTAAATTCAAGATCAATGAGCTATCTCCTTGGGTAGCTTATTGGTTTGCTAGAATAGCAAACACCAGAGTGGGTATTTTTTACCTAATCAAAGTTTCACCAATAGACAAATGATATAGGACTTTCTTGTGAATTGTCTTTGCATGTAGAAGTTTCTTCTATTCTTTAATGAACTATGGGTGTTCTTCATAGTTTTTTGTAGAGAAAGAAGAAGGTTGATGATGCTTGTCTCTCATGAAAAAAATATTATTGAACTAAACAAACTAGTTTCTCAACTTTTCCATGAGATTAATGGGAGCATAAAACCATATAAGGTTGCAAAAATGCAAGCCAAGTCTTGTTGCATATGAATTGTAGATCTCTACCTTGTAAAAATATGATAAAGACGCTAGGAATGGAAAGAA
This sequence comes from Pinus taeda, assembly GCA_000404065.3. Lineage (NCBI taxonomy): Eukaryota > Viridiplantae > Streptophyta > Pinopsida > Pinales > Pinaceae > Pinus > Pinus taeda. The sequence goes on along the minus strand of APFE030470302.1, from coordinate 287,744 downwards.
CTTTGGAACATGTCTTTCACAACGTCATGGAAGAATTTATGGATAAGACAAATATACTTCATGATTTGGAGGATGAAGTTTAAAACCTCCCTCATTGAGATTTTTGGACTCAATGAATAGATTGATGGGTCGAACAAAGATAACTATTAGTTGGAAACTTAGGCTATATGCTTGCATTTCTCTACGAATAATCTCCATAAGGAAGTTGCCCCACTTTAGGTAGATAATGTTTGGTTCTTTGATGGGTACCAAGATTTGAAGAGAGACCATGATATTTTGCTGCTATAGGTTGTTAATAAAGATGAGCCCATTTAGGGATTGCGATATTTCAAATAGGGTCCTAAATTAGAATTGAGTCAACTACAAATTGTTAAGTGTAATGTTGATAAAATTGATGGTGTGTTTGAAAATCCCTCTTAGACTACTTTGTCTATTGATGCTCATGATGATTCATCTAGTGATATTTCTTATAGCCTTGCTAATTGTAAGTTGAAGGATGATGTTCATGCCATGGCTTCTTCTCAAGCTTTGTTGGCTATTATCACTTGGTTTCTCCTACATTTGAGAACCATACTACAATTATTGGGTCGTGACTATTGAATAAGAAGGGATATATTAACAGTGGAAATGAGAAGAGTGGATAGGGTATTGTTATCTTGATTATCCTTTATTTGCAACCAATTATAGTTGGTCTTCGATATGATGGGATTTCACTAACCAATAAATGTGCCTCTATATTGATTGTTGTTTAGTTTTTGTAATAGATGGAAGTTGTCTGATAGATTTGTAGGGAGAGAAATTAGTTATGGATGATTATGCTAAGTCAAAAAAATATTTGGTTAATTGTTATAATTAGATTTATTATTATTATTATAGATGATATTGGTATTGATGCACATGGATGTCATAAACCCTTGGTTGTGAATGAATATGTGGCATGCACCTTATTTTCATCAGGAACGTAGTTATTTCCCATAAAAAAACCTCATCATCAGTGATAAGGGATGTGTCTAAGAATAAAAACTCTTGGAATGATGACACTACTTCTTACAAATCCTTACAAAAGAGGTGTGAGAAACAAAATTTTGGACTAGAGTTGACTACCAGGGTTGATTGAAGTTGGACTAATAACTATTTAGGGAACCTTTTTAAAGAGTTATCAAGGACTTCATATATATATATATATATATATATATATATATATATATATATATATATATATATATATGCCATCAACTATGTAATAGAATAATTCCCCTCTTTATTCCTATTGATTCATTGGAGTGGTCAACATAGTTTCAATATGCTTTATCAATTGTTTGAGTTTCAATGGAATATTTTGTTAGATAGTTATATTGTTTGACATGTTTTGCTTACAATTTCAAGGCCTTGTTATGTGTCTCATGGAATATTCTATTGTATTGATCCATCAATTGTGTTTAAGGAGAGATGATATCGATGTTCATTTATGAATAAACATAAATTGAGATGTCTAGTCAAATGATCAACTAGAACATGTTGTTAAAGATAAACTAAATTGAATTTGACTTAGTTGTTTAATGATGGAATGTTTGAGTATGTACAATCTAGTTTGACTTCTTGTTGCAAATCAATTATACTTAAGAACTAGTATGCAAGAGTGCCAATTGTTAGTTATAGAGCATGCTATAAACAAAGATGTTAATTGGGAGCTATTAAGTGTCATAGAAAGCACCTATTTGATGTGTATTTGTTATGACTTTTTTTTTTTTTATATGTTCTTCTTTGTCATCATGGTGCACACATTGTTTCACTAATCTAAGAGTAGATTGCATGGAAAATTTTGCTGAGGTAATGATTATTCATACTTCCCTTCCAAAAGTGTTATACTATACCTTGGATTGATCAATATGATGGCCATTAACATGTTGCTGTCTAGAGGTGGTAGTGCTTCTTTAATACATGTGGCTAGATCACTTTCTTTGGGATTCAAGATTTGTAGTCCTTATAAAGTTAAGAGGGAATTAGTATGTAATTTGATTATATAATTTAGTTTATCCTCCAAGCTAATTTTCAGGGGGAATGTTGGAACCTATGGTCCTCATTATAAATACACATTATTGGATGTGTAGTCTCCCAAATAGAGGGAACCAACTGTCGAGGGATTCAACCAAGGAAGATAATCAACTAAACATTAACTAAGTGCATGGGACTTGATATTGTCCAGTTTGAACATAGATTCATATTATGTGGATGGTTATGGGGGTGTGGTCTCATACATTGAGGAATTCGATTATTTATCTGATGTATATATGAGTGATAATATACATTGATCTATGAATCATCATGTTTTGAGCTATGCTCATCATGCTTAAGCGTTGAATGGTGTATGTTGACACCAACACTTCTCTTAGGATTCTCGTGCTTTGCTTCTACCATGTTTTTCATGTTTCAACACACAATGTTGAGACCAACAATGAATGGGTTGAATGGGGTGGGTTAGAGCTTAGCCAAGAAATGTTTCACCCAAACCATTGGTAAATGCCAACATGTTATACTAACTCATCAATATTAACATTTAAATAAACACATAAACATTAACATCATCCAATTACTTATTGCATAAATCAACCTAAGCTAGTGTTGTGTGAGAGTCATACCTAGAAAAATTTCCAAGGAAACCTACTTACAGTCAGGGTGTAATTAAACTACTCATGATCCAATCTCTTGTTCCTTCCAACAATAACCAAATGTGGGGGATGAATCTCCTCCCAATCAATCTTTCAATCAACATGATTGAGAGCCCTCAAGCCCTCAATAAAAATTACTAACTCATCAATATTAACATTTAAATAAACACATAAACATTAACATCATCCAATTACTTATTGCATAAATCAACCTAAGCTAGTGTTGTGTGAGAGTCATACCTAGAAAAATTTCCAAGGAAACCTACTTACAGTCAGGGTGTCAATAAACTACTCATGATCCAATCTCTTGTTCCTTCCAACAATAACCAAATGTGGGGGATGAATCTCCTCCCAATCAATCTTTCAATCAACATGATTGAGAGCCCTCAAGCCCTCAATCAACAACCTATAGTATCTTATATTCCTTTTACCTCTTCTTATTTGAAGTCCAAGGTCCAAGGATAATCACTCAAGATTAAGGTTGTTCCAAGCCAGAGACGCCTTCAACACCTCCTCAACATCCATTAAAGAATCATTTTTAAGATTCATATGTGCCAAAATCCCCACGCAAAGGCTCTACTTCTTATCAAGCAATTATCTCTTATCTTTAATAATGCAAATTTTAGTTATCATTTTCCTTATTTAACTTTTTCCCTTGATCTCATTTTAGTGTTTCTCTCATTTTTACTTTTTCTTTTATAACAAATTAGCTATTTTTTTATGATTACTATTATTATTATCGTTATCATTACTTATTATTATTATTTTTAATACCTCTTATTTATTTTCATCACCAAGCATAGAATTGATTCAAAATATGAGATATTACACAATTCCCCCTTTCAAGGAGCTTATTCCTCAATTCAAATTTAATTATGTTACTTATAGTATTTTACTTTTTTCCTATGTGTTCCACTTCACAATCTATTGTAGAGAGTATAAGAGCTACCCAAGTTACCACAACAAGCATTGGAAGTCAAGATTACAACTCGTAGGAAATGTGAGCACACCTTTAGTTATCATACTAAAATTCAATATCACACTTAAGCCTATCAACACAATCGAGGCCCCAATATTTGAGGGTTCATCTTCCCAAGTAGGCATCTACCCTAGTACACTAACTCATGTAACCCGAGCATCTCAAAAGGCCAACCTAAAATCATTTCCCAACGCCTACCAGGTACTCAAAGCTAGGCATTGAAGTTAAACTCACAACTCCATTGGTGAGTACTACTCCAACCCTTTTTCTGAACTTCAACATCACAACCCAATATTAGACACTCTAACATTCTCATGATGATCCCATGTCCCATCAAGAATTATATAAGGAAGAAAAATTATCCAAATATGTTTATTGATTAAGCTTATCCCTATACTATAAGGTTTTATTTTGTATATATTCTTATTCAGAGGTGTGGGATCCCATGAGATCATTGAATGGGCCATCCTTCTCAACCCATTAGTGTACTTTTTGTCATTCACCACCTCTCATTCAATGCATTGGATATAATCATAACATATCCTCTCATACAAAATAGTACACATGCTAATTATTGTATGTAATCATAACAACACAACATGGTTGCCATCATAACATCCTAAATAGAAAAGTACCACATGTTCATGCATGTCCTTATAAAAACTTCCAATCATAAAATGATTGCATCTAATCACAACATGAAATATCATCATAAAAATATCACCTCATCATTAACATACATAAATGGAACCACATTTTAACATAACATTATACATAAATATCATACGTGTTCTTAAGACAACATAACATCATCTCATGACACAACACATGCAAATCAATAAGACATCATGAACATTTTTATCACGATTCATTAAAAAAACCTAAATCACTAGTATGCACAATGACTACAAGATTTCACATCTAATGCAAGGAAGTTCATCAACCCCCAGCTAATACATATATTTTCTTTGGTTATGTTTGTCATCCTAGGCTAACTCTATAAACGATTTTCAATACTATGAGTGCTCTGTGATCATCAAAATATTGAACAAGTTTCTATTATCAATTCTTCTTCTTACTACAAGAAGGTTGACAATTTATGGGGTATGTATAGTCACCCTATTAATCAAATGATAAAATTTTCATATATTTTCCTCGTCTGAATATGTTGTTCAACTTTCAAGTAAGCTCCCATGACCTGAAGCCACTTCCTCTAAGCATGTATTTTTTTCACTGAGTGAAATTTGGTTAAAGTCAACACTAAGATATTATTAGCCTCAATCATCAATATCAAAATTAAATTTTGTGAGCTTATATATATTATTGATTATTACCTAAGATTCTTATGTCAATTTGCATCTCTATCTGAATTCATTCAAAGGATCACTATACCCAATAACATGTGAAGAGTTGAACACTAGGTCATCATTATTTTAATTTTATTATTATTATTTTTTATCATGCTTCATCCAACTACATGTAGAAATGGTTAAGTCATAGTGAATTATTCATTATTTGTGGCTATCATTCCTCAGGATTAAAAGAGTTATCTCACGTAATCCAAATACACAACCAAGCATTGGAAATAAGATTATTACCCTTCACGCTAGATATTTGCTCACTAATCTCTAATACTCAATCTATCCTATGATTTATTTTCATTTCCTTTTGAAGGTTTATAAACTTAAAAGTACACAATTGTTGTACTTTAAAAAAAAATAATGGTAATGTTGTATTAATTCTGAAAAAAAATTAAGGCATGTATGCCTAGATACATGGATGCAAAAGAGGGAGGTAAGTCCAATGATGTATTAATCCTGAAAAAAATTAAGGCATGTATGCCTAGATACATAGATGCAAAAGAGGGAGGTAAGTCCCAGGAAAATGTTTCCACTTTGTACTATTATGCACTCATGGAATTTGACCTATTTCTATTGCACTGCTTGTATAACAATGTACACACTGAGACAAGAGGAATACATATCTATACTTCATGTTTTGATACAAACATGTTTTGAGTATTGATGGTGCATCTGCTTAACTTCTATTTGCTTGTCCCTACTGGGCCTGGTTGATGGACTTGTATTCTTCTATGGCTCAATTTTGGTCTTTGCTGTTTGAGTCAGAGTCTTCATAAGACTTATTTCCCAATAGCGAGATTAGTTATTGCAGTGAAGAGATCCAACAATGCTGAGCAGAGAATTTCTTGGAGAGAGGAGATCACATTTTCAAGATGCTTGCAATGTTGGTTTATTTGGTTAAGTGCCTCCATGAGTGATGCTACTTGGATCTCAGAATTGAATGCACGTTCACATTGTTCATTCCAATGACGTTGGATTTTTATGGTCCAAGCCAACTCCACATTGAGGCTTTCACGACATCTGTAGGGTCATTTAGAGGATACTGAGGGATCCATTGCAGAAGGATCACAGATAAAGGGAAATTGAGGGACAAAGGGGAAATAATTTAGTGCATGAGACAAGTGATGGGATATAGATGGGAATTGGAGGATTTAAAAAGCTTCCTAGCTTTCTCATACATGTGATGCGAGAAAATCGAGAGATTAGTATCCCTGTGCAGAATGATATGAGTCAGAAAGAGGGATATTGCAGAGGATTTGGGTTGCACAAATCATCCTTCAGAGGGATGAGAATCTATTGATAGGGGCGAGCAGGCTTTAAAATTGATGCCCGTATGCATGGTTTACCTTTTTTTAGTTGTCAAATATGGGTTATTTCAAAATAAACACGTAATTGTTGACTCGCTAATAATTTTTCAAAATGTCATAATGACGGGTGTATAAAATTTTTACCAGTTTTAAATTTTTACACACACACACATACATATATATATATATTTATATCTATTTTATATATCAAATACTTATCTTTCTCCCAGATGGAATCTGCATATAGATTTTGTTGGAAATGGCGACTCTTCATTATCATAAAGGCTTTATTGTAGAGGATTGAGGGCAGATTGAATTTCGTCACAGAGAATACAAGGACAAGATGAATTCAACGATGTCTAGGTTGGTAAAACCTAGGAAGGATGAACTAGGGTAATGAAAGTGATGAATATACTTCATGTTTCTGGATCTTATAGTTAATTGTGACTTGCACACTAAATTCATTCAAAACACAAAATTGCTCAAAGATAAGTCAAGCCTCGCATTTACAGTTAATTACCGTACATGAATGGTTCAAAGATTTAGGAAATCTCTTTTTGTGCGTATGGATCTCCTTATAATTATAATTATAATGGCTATTCTGCATTGAATTTGTTTGGTTATTGTACGAAGCGAGGTAGGGCAAGGCATAGGTTTCTTCAGAGGCTGAAGGAAAGGGTTGAATTAGATATTGAAGAAGCTAATTTGAAATACATAAATCTATTCTCGTTTCCCATTCACATAATCCTCATTAAGATTTTTTCAACTAGCTTCAAGATCGGATCACCAACAAAGGCATTGGGACTTCTTTGGATTCGAACCTTGGCAAAACCAAGGAGCTACACGGTTTCTTGTACTACTCGGCTCGGCTCCCCCATAGAAATGTATTCGGGGTCCCAGAGGCTGGATTTTGGGCTCTCCATCCCCATTGATGCTAGTTGCTAAGTCATATTTAGTCGATCTGCTCTACATTCTCAATAGTAGGCCTAGTTTGTCCATTTCATTTAATAGATTTGTGCATTTTTGGGCTCTCCATCCCCATGGAAGCTGGCTGGTGAGTCATATTTAGTGGATCTACTCTACTTTCTAGATAGTAGGCCCAGTTTGTCCATTTCATTTAATATATTTGTGAATTCCTCATCAAATAACACCCTTCAAAGTAACGTGGAATTGAGTGGATAAGTGAGTAAGCGCCTACGGAAAGAGCAATATAGAGGAAATAACAACCCAACTGAAAAAGAGCATATGCAGAGTTAGAAAAAAGAATGATGGCCATTTCAAAAAATGAAGTCTCGTTCATGGATACCCTGAGGCCATCGCTAAAATGGAAGAAACTTTACCTATTCAGGTTCTCCTCTCGTTTTTTCTCACATATATATTTTTTTAATGTATTTCCCACACGATTGCATAGTATTTCTTGAAAAAATATTTTCCCACACAACATTTCAGTGGATCTGTCTGAAAATTTCCCAACATGAATTAATATTTGAAAAGGAAGTCTAACCATTTTACAACTTGAACTTTATTTGATCGTAATTATCAAAGGAATTCCGCTACATAATATTTTTATCAAATTGAAAATTTTCATTTTTTTATATGATTTTTTGAATTAATGATAGAAAGAAAGTTTTTTTTTTTGGTCAAGTAAGAGTGGAGCCTTCAATTAACCGAAAAAAATGATTACATATGGTACACATCTTTACAAGTGTAAAGACCAGTAAAAGACAGACTCGTTGATGAAAACAAACAACAGGGTCAACAATACCCTAAACATCACACAACAAAAAAAATTTACCCTCTTTTACCGAAAGACTAACTACGAATAAATCCCCGTCGTCAGTTTGGTTCTTGATCCAGCGGTTGACAAAACATCGCTTCAGAAACTTGTGCACCCCTTAACCGCTTTCCGGACTCGATATAGTCAATGAACCTTTGGCCTATAAAAGTTAGGGTCCACTCTTAGCCTTAACCTCCCTCCACTTTGAAACCTGATACCCAATAAAAAAGCAGCATGCCTGAAACTTGCACACCACTTAACCACATTCTGAACCTAAAATAGGCAATGAACCTTTGGTCTATAAAAGTTTGGGTCTGCTCTTAGCCTTAATCTCCCTCCAGTTTGAAACTAGACATTCAATAAAAAAGCAACGCGCCGGAAACTTGCGCACCACTTAACTTCTTTCTGGACCTGATAAAGAAAATGAACCTTTGGTCTATAATTTTGTTGTCTGCTCTTAGACTTAACCTCCCTCCACTTTAAAACCTGATATCCATTCGATGATCAGGGGCGCTTAAAACCTATGGTATGCGGCTATTCATCTAGCATGCGGGTTACAAGTAGTTGAACCCCCATAATGGCAAGTGATGTCAACGCAAAGAAATAAGATCGACATCAAGATTAAATGCGACACTTCAATCAAGTTCAAGGACTTCCGCCCTCTCCTACTCCAACTACTCCTACTTATCTTTTCCACCAATTTATACTCGTTGATCTTCCATGATTTAACGACTCCTGTGCATAATTACACCACCTCTTTGTCCTTCTCTTCGCTTCGTGTTTATGTCGTTCCTTCATCTTACCTCTTTATCATTCTCTTCCCTTTGGGTTTATGCCATTCCTTCATCTCCCACTGGTCTTCCTCTTGCTCATTCTTCATTGGTCTGGAGATTCACCATGTCTTTGGCTCTCTGTTGTTGACAATCATCACGCATTTTACTAGAGGGTATAGACTCCCAGTCATACCAAATATAGCTTTCCTTACATAGCACTCCTTCATTCGCCAGATGATCATCTAACATATTGGCTTTCCTTCTTACATGAACAAAGCTGACTGTTCTGAGGGTTTTCAAGTGGAAATGAATACGCTGAAAGACTTGCGAGAGCCTCCAATGTTTTGACACTTTTCCATGTGCCATTCCATTACACATTTTCTTCACCACATTAATGACCAGTTCAGAGTCAACTTCAATGATGGCGTTGTGTAAATTTGCCTCCATCAGGATTTCCAGGCACTGCTCTAAGGCCATAAGCTCTGCCATGTTATTTGTGGCAGTCCCCAAATAACTATGGAAGATATTCTTTATGCGCCCCTACTCATCTCTTATGACATCGCCATATCTAGCCATCCCTGGGTTACCCTTAGAGGCCTCATCTATATTGATTTTCAAAAAACTAGGAGGAGGATGTTTCCAGATATCTTTAATAGCAGATGTTTTTCTCACACCCTTACCAGCGCCTTGGGGAACTAGAGAATAGAGACCCAACTGCATCAGTATGCAAGCATCCTGGGGCGAAGGGAGGTCCTTAGGAATTTTCCACATAAGGGCTCCTACTGAGTGTGTTCCTATCTATTTTCTTGAAGACTGAGGCCGCCCAATCCCAAATGGTAGATGTGAAGGGACAGAGGTTTAATAAATTCTCCATCGTCTCCTCTTGTAAGACACAGATGGAATTTAGATGGGCCAACGAATCCCCTTTTCAGAAGATTCTCCCATGTGAGAATTTTCTTTTGGTGAACCAACCACATAAACAATTTGGTTTTCATCCATTTCGGGTTCTTCCAAAGGTCATTCCAAACCTGATCAAGGTTTGGATAATCAAACCCTAGGGCCATGTGTTTAGCTTCTTTGAGGTTAAAAGTGCCTTCGGTGTTTCGACCCCATCTTAGTTGGTCAGATGAGGAAGACACCAAAATCTTCCTCTGCTCCAAGTCAAGAGCAAGGGAATCTGCCTGGGCCCTCAAAGGACTCTCTTCACTGTAAACAATATTCTTCCACATTCTCCATTTACCATTGTCCCTTACCTGATCCCAGAAGTCACTTACCATAAGTAAACCTTTGTTATCAGTGTCATTTTTGAGAGCGGTTAATTCTTCTCTAAACAAATTTGGTTCCTGCTGCCAGTTATCCTCCCAAAATCGTACAAGGTTCCCATCTCGGATCTCCCAGAAACTATGTTGCTGGACAATGGCTCTATTTTCCCAAGCAAGGTTCCAAATGTTGGAGCCCTTGATGAGTCCTGAAATTCTGATATGATCCCTCTCCTGCTAGTTATTTGCATATTTCTGCTTCCAAAGCTTAGCCCAAGGGGTAGCTGATTCCTTGAGCCACCTCCACCAAAGTTTGGCTCTTGATACTCTGCTGAGGATTTCAGGGTCGTGAAGCCCCAAACCACCATGGGCCTTAAGTTTGCAGAGTTTGTCCCAAGCTACCAAAGCCCACTTCTTTTTCTCTTCCCCTTTTCCCCAAAGAAAATATATTTGAATATTCCTGATCTGTTGCATAACTCCTTTAGGAGCAGGAAGAGCTGACAACATGAAAATGGGTATGGCTTGTGTTTAGTCAATTTAGTATCCTAAATTGCTTTGCGTAAATGATCAACCGAGGCTTATAAGCTGATGAAGTCTAGTGCACTGTATATGCATTTAACCCTTCTTACTTCATTGTTTTGTTTTGGGGGTTTCTTTGATTCCTAATGGTGTACAATCTGAATTGTGAGAAACTGAGTCTAAATTTCCTAAAGGTGAACTAATTAAAATCTAAGTTAAAGGAAGGAAAAATAGAGCATCTATCCTATCTTGTCATTTAATCCTAATTCAAAAATTAAAAGGTGAATTTGTAAGGCAAACTAAAATCATTACAGAGAATGAAACTAACCAAAGTACTTCCAGTTGCCCAAAACTTCAATTTTGAAAGATAACTTTCTTGAGATGGCATACAAGAAACTTCCTATACTGTGTGGTCCAAAGAACTAAGTAAAACATGCATACAATAACTTTTTGGTTTCAATCCTTGTGTAAAATGAATGTTTAACCATTTAGTTTAAGATGGATATCAGCTTGAAATGGTGGTCAAAACATTTATTCACACCTTGCATTGGCAATCTGAACTAGGAAATAAATAACCAACAAAACAGTGAGTAAACTAATCAACAATGCATCCTTATTACTTTTCAACCTTACCCTATTAAAACAAAACAAGTTTCATTTATGAACTAGATAGGAGAAATAAGACTGCACCATTGAATTCTAACATTACGATATTGAACAAATTAAAAGAAATAAAACTACAAGAAATCAACCTAAGTTACAAACACTGCTAAAAGCAAATGATGAAATTAAAACTGAACAAAAAACAAATGAAAAGAAAACCTCCTTCAGTGCAGGGGCGCTCTGCAACTGACTGGGTTGAGCTGCTAACTAGTTGAAAATACTCTTTCAAACGATCATTGGTCAACACATGACTTTATATTATAAACAAGAACAAAAGTTCAAAATTACAGAGCTGCAAATCTGAGCTTAATACATCCAAAAACTTTGAACTCCTCTCAGTTTTGTAGAATTGATATTTAAAGAAAACATTCATAACTATTTTTTGAGAAAACTTAGCTATAGGTGGTCTCCACGTATTACAACAGATCTGCGTAAATGGTTGATCAGCTATAGGTGACTTTAATTCAAGCAATATGATTGCATAAAACCCTTAACATTGATGGCTAATATGAGTTAATGTTGCAACAAAACTGTCGGATTTATTAATTAGCCACGAAGAATGGACACAGAGTCCTATTTCTCCCAGGTTTCTTCATTTGACTCCACCTTTGACTGTGGTCTTGAGCTGGATTTTTTGTTGATCTGGGCTAGGTGACTAGGATAGGATCCATGACGAGATGATTCCAGAGATGCCCATGTGGCCTATTTATTCGTTTGACACCTATAACCTATTCAACCATGGAAGTAGCTATGGAACACACGGTTAGTTGCAGAATAGGCTACATTCCGTAGCTAATTTGCAAAAACTTATTTCAAATAGAAAAACATAAAAGTATAACATGTCAATCATTTAACGTCTTCCTTGAGACAAAATCTATCATTTATCAGTGATGGGGACCTGTATTTTATGGAAAACAAAAGAAAGAAGTGAGAAACGTTGTCAAAGAGAGAGTAATTCTGAGGTCCAACATACCCCCACTGCAAAATCATTGCATGTCCCCATGCAATTTTTCCAAAACTGTGAACTCTTCTTTCCTATTGCATCTGTTTAGATACCTCTGCTAGTACATCTAACTTTCTTCTCTTGCTCCTCTTTGAAGTGATTGCCATCTTGGGTTTCTTCATGAGAAGTCTGTATATAAGGTTGATGATTGTTTTGTTCAAGTTTCTATTCTTCCTCTTCAACTTCCTATTCTTCTTGTACCATAGCCCTAGGTGCAGTATTTTATTATCATGAATGGCTTTATCCAATTTTCTTTGTTCCTTCAGGGTTTCATTTTCTTTCTTGATATGCCTGTTCAATATCTCTAACTCATAGATTTCTTGTTTGAGAGAGTTAGTCAGAGGTTCTTGTGGATTAACAGGTTGTTCTAGATTGGCTAAGGATCGTGGATCCATTGAGGCACTTTTCTTTTCCCGTGATTCTATGTAATCATAAATTTGTTGCTGCACTGGGTCTATGCCTGGGGATCCTTTGCTGAGGCTGCCTTCAAAACACTGTTTAGGAGAGTTTTGAGGACTGTATGTAAATGGAACATTTTCAGGAGATGGTACTGGGGTTTCTTCTTCTAGATTTATGAACTCTATTCCCTTTGATGATACCTTCTTTACCATACCTCGAAGTGTAGAGCTCCTTCTAAGTTGTAGGGGGTTTTCGTTATCCTCCTTTATACCCATTTTCTCCTTTCCTATCTTTTCATTACTCTTGATTTGTTTCCTAATCTCTGTAAATTTTTTAGAGATTAGTTTTTCATCATCTTGTTGTAATGAAGATTCAGGTTTGTTCTCAGTAATTCCACCAACCTTTTTTTATCTTTCCTTTTTGCTTGATTTGCTCCTTGATCTCTATCTTAGAGACTGGCTCTTCATCATTTTTCTGTGTGGAGGACTCAGGTTTGCTTTGAATGGTCATACTGGTCTTTTTCCTCTTACTCCTTCTGACATTACCCTTTTCAGGTGATTTTGGTGTCTCTTGGAAATAGTTTCTTATCAATAAGTTTTCCCAAGTATCCCCTATTCTTTTCAGATGATACTCAACCAGTATTTTTACCAACCCATGATGGTACATAGTTGTGTCTATGAATTCTATTTTCTTCTGTACATTTGAAGCCATCCTCTTTAGACTATTTATAAGGAAGAAAGGGAGGTTGATGTTTCCATTTTTAGAAAGTTCATCAATAAACATATGTGATAAACACACATGCATCTGAATCTTCCCTCATAGGTAATAAATTTTCGTAATATCAAAAGCATGCTTCTCCATTTATTTTTAAGTGCTGAAATAGGAATTCCTTTTCTAAATACAATTACATCCATACCTGGGTTCCTGAGGATTACCTTCCATGATTCACTATGAAATTCTTTGTTTTTGAACCATCTCTCACCAAGTCTTGGTAGTTATGTAGCCTCTACTATGTAAGATTATGTTACTGCAAACTTAATGTCTCCAATCTCTACTTTTGTACCATCGATTGGTCTAGCAAAAGATTTTGTGATCTCCTTATGATATCCATCAAAATTTTCAATGAAATTGAGCCATCTAGTCTTCTGCAGCATCTCCTTGAGTTGTGGGTACCCTTCCATAATATTTGCCCCTACGGGCTCTACCCTGACAATAAGTCCCATGGTCTTTGTTTCGTAGAAATTTCTAACCTTCAAAATTACTCTCCTGGTCTATGAAATGGATTGACTGTGGATATGGTGAAAAAGAACTATAGGTTTTCATGGAATAAGTAGACGGTGAGGGTTTGGAGAGACGTGAATACGTTGGTCACATCGTAGTTTTGAATTTTAATAGATGGAGTTATTAGAGACCGTTTAAGTACAGAGTAGTAGAGGTGTGGTATGATGAAAACATTATAGACCATTTGGTATCGAATGTGGAAGATGTGGCGGAAATGTGGTATCATGAAGTGGCCGTCATATCAAATGATGAGTTGTTAAGGAGAAATATGATCATTCATATTATACATGAATTATGTTTATGACTTGTTGTTTGAAATAAATTTACATTTTACCTTTATAACTTAAACTTTTTCTTGATAATTCTTTTGGTGTTGATCCGTAGGTACTTTGAGCATGGTTGATCTCCAAAACTTGCTTCTTCAATTTCCCTGCATTCATGATTTATTTGTAAGTTGTACAATTGTGCCAGAGCTGATAAGTAAGTTGTAGTTGTAGAATCAGATTAGCTGCGGAATGGAATCAGCTGCAGAATGTGAAAAGAAGGAAAAGTGAAATATGGCTTATGAAATATGGATGTAAAAATAAAATGGAAATGAGTTATGATAGTGAGATGGAACGGGATGTAAGATAACATGAAAAATAGGGTGAAATGGGGTAAAACTATAAGAAGATAAAATGTAAATGAAATATGAAAGTGAGATGAAGTGGAACTGTAGAAAAAAATGAAGACATAATGAGATGGAATGAGATGATGAATTTGCAGACTCTAAACTATAAATGAATGTAGCTTTTTGTCACTACTTATTACAGAAAGGAAATGGAAAATATAGGATGTCAGAAATCTTTGATTTTCACCCTGTATTTTCTATATAAGGATGCCAATCAGTGATTGGTTTTCAACCTCATACAATTTTATTATTATTATTATTATTATTATATAT